>WNWK01000411.1:457500-506954 GCA_009830355.1 Cherax destructor | reverse complement strand
CCAGTGTCTGTTCGACATATCCTGTTGGACTGCCCACTCTATCAACGAGCACGCAGAATTTACCTTCAACGACGTCTTCGCTCTGCGGCCCTTTCTTTACCTTCCCTTCTTGCAGATGGACCCTCCTTTAATCCTGACTCTCTTGTTGACTTTTTGACAGAAACTGACTTACTACACAAACTCTGAAGATTATACCTCTAGCACCTCCCTCAGTCCCTTCTACCTCGATCTCTTGCTACCCTCCTCCCCTGCACTACCCACCGTCATCAAGCACTCCATACCCTACTAATCGTCCATCTCCCTCTTACAACTCACTCTCCCTGCATCCTACAATAACCTGCAGCGCTGTATAACCCCTGTGGTTTAGCGCTTCTATTTGATTATAATAATAATTTAGCAAGCATAAAGATATTGTCTTTTGTTGGGTCCCTGGTCATGTTGACGTACAGGGCAATGAACAGGCAGACACTGCTGCGCGGTCAGCAGTACATGACCTTCCAGTTTCATATAGAGGTGTTCCTTTCACGGACTATTTTGCGGTCATTGCTACCCACCTTCGCACCCGTTGGCAACAACGCTGGTCTGACCTGCTGAATAACAAACTTCATTCTATTAAACCGGTTATAGGTTTCTGGCCTTCTTCTTGTCACCAATGTCGAGGTTGGGAGACTACACTCTCCCGTCTTCGCATCGGCCACACTCGTCTTACTCACGGGTATCTCATGGAGAGGCTCCCTGCCCCTCTCTGTGAGCATTGTCAGGTTCCAGTGTCTGTTCGACATATCCTGTTGGACTGCCCACTCTATCAACGAGCACGCAGAATTTACCTCCAACGACGTCTTCGCTCTGCGGCCCTTTCTTTACCTTCCCGTATTGCAGATGGCCCCTCCTTTAATCCTGACTCTCTCATTGACTTTTTGACAGAAACTGACTTACTACACAAACTCTGAAGTTTATACCTCTAGCACCTCCCTCAGTCCCTTCTACCTCGATCTCTTGCTACCCTCCTCCCCTGCACTATCCACCGTCATCTTGCACTCTATACCCTACTAATCGTCCATCTCCCTCTTACAACCCACTCTCCCTGCATCCTACAATAACCTGCAGCGCTGTATAACCCCTGTGGTTTAGCGCTTCTATTTGATTATAATAATAATAATGTTCTACCTCAACTCATGTTTAAAAAACCTAAAGCTTACCAATTTTCACGAGTTTACGCTACACAGTAGAATTCCAAATAATCAAAATTCCATAATTTGTTACTTTAAGATAAAATATTTATATTTTGAGCTACTTCAGAATATCTCTGAAAAACTTTATCTGATTTTTTTTCCACGAGTCTTCCCGCCCTACCTTCGACGCAGACTCCATCATCGAGTTTTTGTCAGCAGCGGCTTTATTACATAAACGTTGATTAAATTTTCCCTTTAGCGCTCCCAGCTATCTTTGCTGACTGCCTCTTACACACACACCTCACCCTCGCTGGTCTCTGAGCTTCGCGTATTTCATCTCTAATACTTCCTAAGCTGCTGCAGTGCAGTATGACCCTCGTAAGTTTAGCGCTTTTGATTGTAATTATACGGGTCTTCCCTGGCGCTGGTCCTGGAGCTTCTAAACAGCCCTGGTCCCAACAGTATAGTGGTTTGAAAGGGGAGCCTCACTGTATCATTATGGCTAAGTGGCTGGAACAATTCACACTAACCTACATTTTATATGAAGCTTTAGGTATTTCAGTTCTTCCTGGACCAGTACCAAATCTCAACATTTAATTTGATAATGGAATGGACCGAAACTTTTTCTAAATTTCTTTTGAAGTTGAGTTGTGAAAACAGCACAATGGACTTAGGACTGCCAGAAAATGTGTTAAATGGAGCCTCGCACGAGGAAAAGCCATTAATGTGGTTTACAGCATAGGTTGGCCCTTGTACGGCGTTTCACGTATAACACTGCTTATAAAAACAAATTTCACTGTGTTCCTCCAGGAGACTAAATATTTTTCACCTGACATGTGCTATGAAACCAAGGTTGTCGAACTCTAAAGACTCTGCTCTTTTACTCTCTCCTGACCTCCTCGCTCACTCAATCTCTTATTCCACCATTCCTTTCTTCTGCTTCCTTTATCATTCCATTTCCGAATACCTCCACTACCCTAGCATTCCATCTCCGCTTCTCCCCTCTAACCTCTTTATCCCCCGATTCCCTCTTCCGTACCTGTTTTCCCATTTCTTCCCTCTTTCCCGTCCTTCCTAATCCAAACTATTGTCCTTTGCGTCAGTCTCTTAATTCTTCCTGTGAACGTAGAAATTATGTTATGTTCATCACTAAGAAATTAAAAGAATGTGTCGGGCACCAAGGTGGCAGAAAACAACTACCAGGAAACGTTCAAGTCTGTACGAATGTCACTTGTAGGAGAATTATCTGTCCAACCAGAGCGTGTCTGACCCTTTCTTGCTGGACGACCGTGTCCATGGCAGTCTTCGTGCTGAAGTCTCCTGAGTTTTTACACTCCTCTTTTCCTCCAGCTCTCCCTCCTTCCCTCTCCCATGTATCCCTCCTTCCCTCTTCTGTCTCCCTTTTTCTCTTTCCCCGTCTCCCTCCTTCCATTGTCCCTCCTTCCATCTCCCTCCTTCCATCTCCCTCCTTCCATTTCCCTCCTTCCCTCTTCCTTTCTCCCTCCTCTTCCATCATTCCCCCCTCTCTCCTTCCTTCTCTCTCTCACTCTTTCCTCCCTCCCCTCTTCCTCCGCTCTTCTTCCATGCCCCCTCTTTCGTTCATCTCTTCCTCTTTCATTCCTTCTCTCCTGACTCAATAAAAGATCGCATTATACTGCATTAGTGTCCAGGAAGCCCATCCTGTGTTATGGAATATGGCAGGATAGCATAGCTAGCTTTTGTTCCCACAGTGTAACTTATCAAACAGAGAAGGGTGGCATGTGGGAGTTCCCACAGTGTAACTATCAAACAGAGAAGGGTGGCATGTGGGAGTTCCCACAGTGTAACTATCAAACAGAGAAGGGTGGCATGTGGGAGTTCCCACAGTGTAACTTATCAAACAGAGAAGGGTGGCATGTGGGAGTTCCCACAGTGTAACTATCAAACAGAGAAGGGTGGCATGTGGGAGTTCCCACAGTGTAACTATCAAACAGAGAAGGGTGGCATGTGGGAGTTCCACAGTGTAATTTATCAAACAGAGAAGGGTGGCATGTGGGAGTTCCACAGTGTAACTATCAAACAGAGAAGGGTGGCATGTGGGAGTTCCCACAGTGTAACTATCAAACAGAGAAGGGTGGCATGTGGGAGTTCCCACAGTGTAACTATCAAACAGAGAAGGGTGGCATGTGGGAGTTCCCACAATATAGAATAGTGTGTGTTTGCCGTCACGTGACTCGATCAGTCGTGTCCGTCATGTTGCCGGTCTCCCAAATGTTTACCTTCACTGTAAGGTCATGTAGAGACTTGGGGAAATAAAAGACAATCTCTGTCTCTGTCTCTGTCTCTCTCTGTCTCTCTGTCTGTTTATTTTCCTCCATCTTTTCCGTCTGCCCACCCATATGATAGGCACTAGGTCAGTGTCATGTATGAACGCTGGCACTCGCATGCTTCTGACGTGTCTACTGGCATGTATTTGACGGGTTATGGAAGGGGATATTGCCAGGTGAGTAGGGGGGTAGGGAATGACTGGGCATGGCAGGGCACAGCTCCCGAGGTAGGGCAGGGCAGGGCACCAATCGTCCCATATTTAATTTTAAAGTGCCCGCCAGTGGTCACACCTGGTATTAAAAGATCATTGCCCTAGCGGACCCAGGTAGCAGGCCACGTAGCAGGGCACGTAGCAGGCCAGGCAGCAGGCCACGTAGCAGGCCAGGCAGCAGGTCTGCTTCATGTAATGTTTATCACACTAGAAAACTACTCGGACCCTTCCTTTTAATAGTCCTTTGTTTCGCTACCACTGCTGCTGCTACCTCTGTTGTTGTTGCTACCTCTGTTGTTGTTGCTACCTCTGTTGTTGTTGCTACCTCTGTTGTGTTGCTACCTCTGTTGTTGTTGCTACCTCTTTTGTTGTTGCTGCCTCTTATTGTTGTTGCTACCTCTTGTTGTTGTTGCTACCTCTTGTTGTTGTTGCTACCTCTTGTTGTTGTTGCTACCTCTTGTTACCTCTGCTGCTGCTGTTGTTGCTACCTATTGTTGTTGTTACTGCTGCTGCTGTTGTTGCTACCTCTTGTTGTTGCTACCTCTGTTGTTGTTGCTACCTCTGTTGTTGTTGCTACCTCTTGTTGTTGCTACCTCTGTTGTTGTTGCTACCTCTGTTGTTGTTGCTACCTCTGTTGTTGCTACCTCTTTGTTGTTACCTCTGCTGCTGCTGTTGTTGCTACCACTGTTGTTGCTGCTGCAGTTGTTTTTATCGCTACAGCTGTTGCCGCTACGGCGGTTACTGTTGCTACAGCTATTAGTTGATACCACTGTTGGCTGTTACACTACTGCTGCTGCCGTTTCTGGCATCCTCTCGTTGCCGTTACCACGATACCATGGCTAGAACAATTCACAACTAACCCACGATACCATGGCTGGAACAATTCACAACTAACCCACGATACCATGGCTGGAACAATTCACAACTAACCCACGATACCATGGCTGGAACAATTCACAACTAACCCACGATACCATGGCTGGAACAATTCACAACTAACCCACGATACCATGGCTGGAACAATTCACAACTAACCCACGATACCATGGCTGGAACAATTCACAACTAACCCACGATACCATGGCTGGAACAATTCACAACTAACCCACGATACCATGGCTGGAACAATTCACAACTAACCCACGATACCATGGCTGGAACAATTCACAACTAACCCACGATACCATGGCTGGAACAATTCACAACTAACCCACGATACCATGGCTGGAACAATTCACAACTAACCCACGATACCTTGGCTGGAACAATTCACACTAACCCAGATACACATGGCTGGAACAATTCAAACTAACCCACGTACCATGGCTGGAACAATTCATAACCCATCCTTGGCTGGAACAATTAATAACCCACGATACCATGGCTGGAACAATTCAAACTAACCCACGATACCATGGCTGAACAATTCACAACTAACCCACGATACCATGGTTGGAACAATTACAACTAACCCACGATACCTTGGCTGAACATTCCACTAACCCACGATACCATGGCTGGAACAATTCACAACTAACCCACGATACCATGGCTGAACAATTCACAACAACCCACGATACCATGGCTGGAACAATTCACAACTAACCCACGATACCTTGGCTGGAACAATTCACAACTAACCCACGATACCATGGCTGGAACATTTCACAACTAACCCACGATACCATGGCTGGAACAGTTCACAGCTAACCGCAATTTATATAGGAAATGTTAGACGACTTTTCGGTCTGTTCAGGACAATTCTCAAATGACTTAAATGGCTCAAGACCGAAACGTCGTCTGTCGTTTCCTTTCCAAATTGTGGGTTGTGAATTCTTTGTAGTAGTGTTGTGCATGTTTCTGTTGCTAATGTTATGCATGTTTCTGTTGTTATTGTTATGGATGTTTCTGTTATTGTTATGTACGTTTCCGTTGGACATATTAGAAAATGTTTCAGTCTCACGACCGAAACGTTTTCTAATAAATATATCCTTGTATTTGGTTAGCAGTGATCAAGGTTCCAGGACCGAAATATTTTCAAATATATTTCTGTTGCTTCTGTTATGTATATTTCTGTTACTTCCGTTACATGTGTATCTGTTTGCTTTATTCTAACGGGCAGCTTGGATACACATCTAGAATGGTAAATATCTTGATAATTTTACTATGCATCACATGCCTATCCTGTGGGTGCTAGTCTGCCTGGAGGGTGTTGTGGGGGTCAACGCCCCGGCGCTCGATCAGGGCCTGATCAAGCAGGCTGTTTTATATGTATGGTATACAATACCTACAAGGTGAAGAATTAAACACGTCTTCTTTCTTCAACCAGGCTGTTACTGCCGGCCCAATCCAACGTTCCAACGTACGAACCACAGCCCGGCTGGTCAGGTACTGACTTTAGGTATCTGTCCAACTCCCTCTTGAAGACAGCTATAAAGGTTTATTGGTAATCCACCTTATGTATGCTGGGAGGCAGTTGAACAGTCTTGGGCCTCTAGCACTTATTGTGTTATCTCTTTAAGTGTACTCACGGCACCCCTGCTTTTCATGGTGGGGGGTTGTTCCACCTCCTGCCCAGTCTTTTGCTTTCATGGGGTCGGTGGCGGTAGTCACCCCATGCCCATCCTGTGGACGGTGGTCAAAAAAACTACTGGGGCACATAATGGGTCCAGAGACTTTAACTCAACATTTTGTTAGTTAAGGAAGTTAGTGGTACTTAACTAGTACCACTATACAGTGGTACTAATTGGTTTAGTTACAGTGGTACTTATTTATTTACAAGTTATTGATCGGTGTTAATGGGTTCATTTCACAACTTTTTTAGCACTATTAACTAGAGGAAAGAAGTTTCTTCAAATCTATGTTTCTCCTTTCGAAACCTCAATTCCTTCAATTTCGGCACTTTTCGAAGGTGAAGGAGTTTTTGGTCAAAGGAACTGGAGATAGTTTAGTCCTGACGAGTCAGACCTGAATTATTTCCTACCTGTTTACCCCAGGAAATTATGAGTGGCTTATGAACCTTGCCAGGGAACCAGTAAAGAACAAAAAGGCTCAATACCGTGACTAACAATACACAAATAACCCGCACAGATAACCCACACAAATAACCCGCACAGATAACCCGCACATCGTCTATTTATACTGGCTACCTCACTCTTTTCTGTTAGTGTGACTTTGTAAATGATTTTGGATATCTTTATTGAAGAAACGTTTCGCCACACAGTGGTTTCATCAGTCTAATACAAAGTAGAAAGTTGTAAGGAGAGGAGGAGTTTGAGGTAATGTTTCCTGACAAATCTTACCTAACCTAATAGACATAGACATTAAAGGCTAATCAATTTCTACGAGATTTTTGTTCAGGGCAAATGCTCTTCAGCGCGCCATATACTTTTCGGTAAACAGTGAGATTCAGAGTTGTTGCTCCACAGGTAGGAGACTGTTACGTGCATCATGTAACATGATACTCGTAGCGGACTGCTCGCTCAGATGATAGTCTGTAACGTGATACAGGTTGAGAGACCGCCCACCCGGAGGCTGGAGCCTGAGGCAAGAGACTGAGTGTTGGTGAGATACCCGGCAGCATCTTCGGAGTGTCATGCTTCATTTGGGAAGTCTCGACAGCTGCAAGTCGTGGATGGGAGACAGTGTGGATTGTGAAAGCTAATGCCATTGGAACTCAGTCGAATGGAAAAAGGAATTGGAGAAACCTTTGTTGTCTTCTACTCCCCCTCCTTCCTTTTCCTTCCCCTGTAAATTTGCACTCTGTGTTGATGATCTGAGAAAGTTCAACCGGTGACCCAGGTTGTCTTATGGCCGTGGCACTCTTAAGGAATTACAGACGATGTGACCATAACATCTTCATCTCTCCCACACCGGGAGCCATTGAAGAGAGATGCATAGTCCTCCCCATTAACTTCATTGTCTAACAGATCATTTCCAACTTGATTGTTTTAAAGATCATTTCCAACTTGGATGTCTAACAGAACCACCACTGCCTCTGTTACCATCAATTACATCAACAAACAGAAATACCACCAATATAACTCAACTTCTGCAGTGATATGCAAAATCTACTTAGATATGTAAATAAGACTTATTGCGAAGACGTTTCGTCCGCTAGCGAATTTATCATTTGATAAAGTCCCAGGTGGGTAAAACGTCTTCAACATAAAATGACATAACTCGCATTCTGTGACTTATTTGCGAAATGGTAATATACTCTGCCACTGGGTTACCGTAGGTCAGACATCCAGAGTCCACACACGATTTTCTGAACGTCAATATCTCAACAGAAGAAACGTAAACGCCTGTGTAACATTTGGTAATTTTCATAACCACTTACTCAGAATGGTGTACTAGTAATTGTCAAGGAGGATACAGCCAGAGGAGAGGCAGTGAATCAGCACTCATCAGTGTTTACAAAAACTTCAACCAGAACATCGTTTCTACAATTTAGATGAACTTCTTGCCAGAGAACTTCCCGTAACTTTTGGGAATCGACGTGGTTTAGTTCGCACTTCCCACACTCTTCACTGCTACACCCAGCTGTATTGTGTATATGCTGACTCTTGCTTACTAGA
Source organism: Cherax destructor (assembly GCA_009830355.1). Taxonomy (NCBI): domain Eukaryota; kingdom Metazoa; phylum Arthropoda; class Malacostraca; order Decapoda; family Parastacidae; genus Cherax; species Cherax destructor. Next base: position 498,684 of record WNWK01000411.1, on the reverse strand, counting down.
TTTATCTGTTTTTGACTTGATGAAACCCACTATGTGGTCGAAACGTCGTCAATTAAGATTCCATACAAATGCATTTATTTTAGCATCGCTTTAGTATTATATACCATTCCAGGTTGTGGCTTATGTTTGTGGTATGCTAATACTGTGACAGGATGGAGGATCGAGCCTCTACCACTAATTGAACTGAATGATCAACATGGGTTTACAGTCAGCAGCAACTGCGTCTGTGGCATGCTTGGTGATGACAGGGAGGTGCTACCATCCTGTCATACGAGTGTGATAGGGAAGCCTTTTAAATGCTTTGCACTCTGACAGGATTCCTGTTTTTATTTTTCTGAAGGGTGATGTGTAAATTTCACGAAATTCTACTTGCATTTAGTATACAATTATGTTTAATTTCCCATGTTTCTTGAGAGTTTTTCCACCATAGGTTTCCTTTTCAATTTAGAAGACTTGGTCTGAGCCCCGGCAACAACAAAGATGATTCCCGGAACCATTAACAGACTTAACGATGTGTCGAGAGGGTGGGGGGGGGGGAAGAGTGTAGTTACCAAGTTGTGGCTGGAGTACGTCAAGTTGCTGGGTATGATACAGTTGTGGCTGGAGGTATCGATCCTCCTGACCTCTCCTCTCAACTCATGAGGATGAGCTGGACTCTCACACACTGTTCCCGGTCTCCTTGGTCCTACCATACTTATTCCTAAAACTATGTATGGAATATGAATTCAACTCTTCCTCGTCCATTTAACTCCATTTCTTAAATATCTTAAGTCTGAAGAAATGTTTTTAGCAACACTGAGACATTTTCTAGTTTGAGTCTTGAATTTTTCGTCTTTATAACTACAAGTACAGAGCTATGATATATATATATATATATATATATATATATATATATATATATATATATATATATATATATTTCATTTATGTTAATGTAAAAATTAATAATTTTGTACCAGAAGAACCTTAGAAAACCTAATCCAAGTAAATATATTTTAGATAAGATTACAATAATTTAATAAACAAACACAATGAAATACATTTTTTTCGTTAGATTCAGAATAATTTTTGCGAAATTATTGCATACACAAATTTTCAATTACCTTATTCGGCAAGAAGAGCGTTGCTGTTTAAGCCAAAAATCACAAGTTTTACCTATTCGGCACGACATATATATATCCAGTGGTTGAAGCACTTTCTGCCCATCTTGTATTTCTGTATTTCGTTCCATTGAAAAGTAGAAGAGGAAAGAGGATGAAAAAAGAGCAAAGAGGCTATAGACACAGGAGAGGAGGAAAAGAGGAGAGAAAAAGGAAGAGAGAAGGGACAAGAGAGGAGAAGAGAGTTCGAGATGCTAACACAGTAAATCTTGGAGCGTAATCAAAGGCGCTGGTGTTTGACAGAGAGGTAAAGTATTAGCCACTCGCTGGTCGTTTGTCAAGGAGAAGTGCTTGTGTCAGCTGAAACGTGTTTTCTTATTTCCTCTTGAGTTGTATATGTGTATATATATAAATTACTTGTCGATGCCATGCACCAGACACCTGTGAAAACACATGATGTTTGTAAGTTTCTCACGTAGGGAAGTAATTGATGTACCCACCAAGAGAGGCGCTAATGTAACTCGGTACCTCGGGGGAAGGGGAGGGGGAATTTTCATTTCTGTTTTACCCTTTATGAAGAGAGACACTGCAAAACAAGCTTTTATTGGGACAACGTTTCGCTCTGTGTAGAATTTTTTAACGACGATCTTAGGGTGAAAAGTGACGAGACGTTATGGTAATCTCAATAAAACATTTTAGAAACAAGTTGCCACATCACAAGACGTCTGGGATGATGGAGAAGTCAACACAGTTCTGGCGCACCACTATGGTATGTGTATGTATATATTAACTGAGAGCTTTACCAGTCCCATGACAGTCCATCGGATTTGACGAAGCTCCTCAACGGGAACAAAAATATCCCGATGCACTACAAGTCTTTAATCATATATGGTTTTAGTAGAAGCTTCTGGCTTCCAGTAATCAGGTTCAATGACTGACGACGACAGCTACTAAAGACTTTCTACAGAACCAAAGCCAAGGTGGGGCAGGAAAAAAATTATGTTCATTTGACCTTTTAATGAGAGAGTCACTCGACTCCTACAATATTTGAACATTTCAAAGTGAATGTTGGCGGAAAAAAATGGCGATGTTGTGTATAAATATCTGAAAAAAAAGTTGCCTGAAATCTTAAGCTGTATACTGCACCTCGTGAGTAATCTTCTGTGAGAAGTTACACCTTATATTGGTTGAATAAGGTGTAAATCTGCTGGAGTAAATTAGACAAATTTCTACAGGAGCCAGGAGTAATACTGGGTTAACCACACTAGGGGCCTGAAATCTTGCATAATCTTTGAAGGCCCTGCTGAGCCTGGGCCCATAGGCCTACATTAATGCTTCTCTATTCCTTATGTGGTGGATTTTACTACCCACTTTTATTCCTGGTAACCCCTGTGGTTTAGCGCTTCTATTTGATTATAATAATAATAATAATAATTTTATTCCTGGTAGCAAGTACTTGCTGCCTTTGGAATAAGTTTTAGCAACTTGACATTTAAGCGTGGAAGTAGTGGAAATACCAACAGCTACACAGTAGGGTCATTTGATTATCTCTCTCTGTGTCTCTGTCTCTATCTGTCTGTCTCTCTCTCTCTCTCTCTCTCTCTCTCTCTCTCTCTCACTTCCCTCTCTGCTGTCATCTATCCTCTGCAAGAATAATTTATAGGCAGTAATAGCCCACTATTTCTTTGCGTGAAGGGAGAAGGGAGGGATGACCAGAATGGGAGTTGACCTTAAGGCCTGACCTTCGACCTGGGCTGGAAGAGAGGAATGACCAGTGTGAGAGCTGACCTTAAGGCCTGACCTTCGACCTGGGCTGGAAGAGAGGAATGACCAGTGTGAGAGCTGACCTTAAGGTCTGACCTTCGACCTGGGCTGGAAGAGAGGAATGACCAGTGTGAGAGCTGACCTTAAGGCCTGACCTTCGACCTGGGCTGGAAGAGAGGAATGACCAGTGTGAGAGCTGACCTTAAGGCCTGACCTTCGACCTGGGCTGGAAGAGAGGAATGACCAGTGTGAGAGCTGATTTTAGGGCCTGACCTTCGACCTGGGCTGGAAGAGAGGAATGATCAGTGTAAGAGCTGATTTTAGGGCCTGACCTTCGACCTGGGCTGAAAGGTAAGGATCATCACAGATGGGACAGGAATAGTGATAAAAAACAGTGATAAACAAACGAAACATGAGACACCACAAAAAAAAAATAGTCGGATATCAGCAAAGTACCCTTGTGGATTTAGCGCTTAGTTATAATACTACTGCTACTACTACTAATAACAGTATCAGCAAAGTCTTCCAGTGGAAAATAATATATTTAATTTAGGGGATATTCCAAATACTTGTATAAGGAAAGAACTCAATGAGCACATGAGAGAGAACACAGGAGGAACATCTCAGAGCAACATGTACAAAACTCGTTTTTTTTTTTCAGATGACCTATCATTTAGAGAACACGTTATGGCAAATGCAGCAGAGGTCGGAAGTATGCCAGGATGGATAATGAGAACCTTCAAAACAAGAGAAACAATGCCAGTGATGACACTATTCAAGTGATTTATGCTCTAGTGTCTAGATTATTGTTCTGTGCTCACAGCTTCTTTCAAGGCAGGAGAGATCTCAGAGCTGGAAAACGAATGAAGATAGTTTACTATCCTCAAAAAATTAATGAAGTATTTGTGGGTTTAGCGCTTAGTTATGATGATGATAATAATAATAATAATAAAGTATTTAAACTACTGGGAATGCCTAAGTTACATGGAATTAATCTTTTATGCAGAGAAGAGAGAAATGCCAGATTATATAGATGGAAAATACTTGATCGAGGCTTCGAATCTACTCCACCATAACTTATTGGAATGAGGGATGGAAGGAGCATTAGTATCATTGGCGTAATAAGAGAACAAATACTGTGTTAACATCCGCGGCCCAACACTATTAAGCTTGCTAGCAGATGATATAAACATTGCAGGTGCAAGTGTAGCAGTCTTAAAGAGGAAGCTAGATCACTGCCTTCAGGCTTCGACCTAGGCTGAGCTAGAGCTGAGCCTAGGTCGAAGGTCAGACCGAGGTCAACTACTATCCTCCTAACTGAAATATACCTTTTACTTATTTAAATTTTTTCTACCCTTGCATCCCGGCCTAGAGTTCGACTTTCCTTTGACTGCCTATCACCCAGGCCGGTGCTAATGGCTGCCCGCTGGCCCATTTAGCCATCACAGCCTGGTTGATCTAGCACTTGTTGGAAGCCGTGATCCAGCTTCCTATATAAGACTAGGGTGACAAGAGTGGGAGTACACCCGAGTTTGACCGTCGACCTGATCTGGGAGGGAGGGAGGGAGGGGGAAAGAAGGGGACCAGAGAGGAAGTTGGCCCTGCTGAATTGACCGGGTCATGACCTTCTGCTTGGACTAAGAGGAAAGGGGTGAACATAGTATTAGCTGACCCGTTCTGATCTCCGACCTTGGCAGACCATGTTTCCTAGTCTTTCCTGTCTGCATGATCATAATCTGTAATTATTGTTACATCTGTTTTGTGTGTTGTTTGCTGATTATCTTATATTGGTTCCTGGGATCATCGCCCCTGCACTCCGGGCCTAGACCAGGACTTCTAAATTGGATTGGAAATGTTACAGGACTAAGAAATATTAAGAAACACACGGAGGAATTAAAAGACTAAGTGTACACTGAGAACGTAAAAGTTTTTAAAAAATACCTTTTATTTCGCATGCTCATGAGACACAAAGACAAGAGCAACAATCCTGCCAAAGTGAAAAACATGTTTCAGAGTCACTCATTTGACAGGACGGTGCTAGATGGGTGGGTGGGTTGCAATCTACTCTTGTGAAGTGTCAATCTACTCTTGTGAAGTGTCAATCTACTCTTGTGAAGTGTATTGGCTAAGCAGACTGTTGTACACCGCTGGGAGGGTGAGAGTGATCTTTTTTTTATGACTTTTGTGATGGAACAGGTTAAGGTATGTGATACTGTTGATGTAAATACTGATCGTCGTTAATATTGCAAAGGGCGTAGGTAGCATGGATGTTTTTTTGCTTACACACACACACACACACACACACCCCCGGTGGCCTAGTGGGTAAAAGCTCTTGCTTCACGCACGGAGGGGCCGGGTTCAATTCCCGGTGGGGCAGAAACATTTCGAAGTGTTTCCTTACATACACACACACACACACACACACACACACACACACACACACACACACACACACACATATATACAACAGGCCTAGTGTCTAATTGACATGTGGCTAGGACAAAATAGTAACAAAATGGTAACTAACACACACACAGAGTGGTGTTCTCCAGTGCGTTTTGTTAATGTGTTGGCAGAGTATTGAAGACACGGTAAGCTGGGAAGGGCAAACACTATGTATATCAGCGTGTTGGCCTTGTTGTCGGGGCGTAACGGAGTCAAGCTCGCCAGAGCAGCAGCAACATTGCCAAGAGTAGCTCCTCCCTCGTCTCTCTTCTTCTCTCTTCTTCGTCTCTTCCTATGCTATTTCTTTCTTCTTTTACCCCCTCCCTCCCTCCTCTTTTTTTTATTTTTCCACTCTCCCGTCTACTTCCTTCTCTCTGCTCCTCCTCCCCCCCCTGTCTCTCTCTCTCTCTCTCTCTCTCTCTCTCTCTCTCTCTCTCTCTCCTACCCCTTTCCACGAGGCTATCCACAAACCCCTGTGTATAAATGTGCACGTCACTCGATTAGTCGGGTTAAACACTGTTAGGTCTGGCCAGTAATTGGATAGGTGACTGCCTTAACTCGGCATCATCCTTGGCTAGAAGGATCCTCGATGATCTCTGGATCAAGTACACCTCGTCCTCGTAAGATTTGATGGATTACACCTCGTCCTCGTAAGATTTGATGAAGTACACCTCGTCCTCGTAAGATTTGATGGAGTACACCTCGTCCTCGTAAGATTTGATGGAGTACACCTCGTCCTCGTAAGATTTGATGGAGTACACCTCGTCCTCGTAAGATTTGATGGAGTACACCTCGTCCTCGTAAGATTTGAATGAGTACACCTCGTCCTCGTAAGATTTGATGGAGTACACCTCGTCCTCGTAAGATTTGATGGAGTACACCTCGTCCTCGTAAGATTTGATGGAGTACACCTCGTCCTCGTAAGATTTGATGGAGTACACCTCGTCCTCGTAAGATCCGAAACGGAGAGCTTTTTTCTTCAAATCCTGTATGATCCTTAAGCGTTTAGCGCTTCACGACTATAAATATTTTCTTCAAGTTTATTACTCCCACAAAATCCAAAAACTATTGTTCAATATCGTTTTATTCTCGGGAGGAGGGGGGGGGGGTCCTAAAAAAAAATAGATATTTCTTTTCTTAAATCATCAGAGTTTTCCCGTTTCTTCTTTATTTTTTTCTGTAAACGTCCCTTATTTTTTTCTAAAAGAGCCGTTTTTGTATGCTAATTCTTCTCTCGGTAGATCTTAAGAGTCCTTATAGGCAAGACTTCAAGATCTGCTATAATTCTCTTCACGTTTTATTTGCCTAGATAATGGTCCGAGGTGGACCGAAACGTCGTCACGAGTTTGTCTTGTAAGTGAGGGGTTATTCATGTATCGATCCAGTCACGGTCTTGTTCCCCCCCCCTTTTTATTATTACTATTATTATTATTATTATTTTGCATAGCTCTTCCTTCATCTTCTTTTCTATATTGTCAACATATTTTTTTTTTGGTGTGGACACAGTACGACCACAGGTTGTTGTTGTATTTTTAGATGTTACCATTGACCGTGAAGACCTGTGTGTGTGTGTGTGTGTGTGTGTGTGTGTGTGTGTGTGTGTGTGTGTGTGGAGGGAGGGCCGGCGTGTGTATGCATAATTTTTTTTTTTCATTGGACCAACGGTTGCCCGAAAGGTAACGTTCCTTGTGAGGCGACGCTGATGACAGTGCACTGCTGCTGCAGCTGTACCGGGACAGCAGCAGCTGCGTGATCCCTGCAGGATATTATGGATATAACAATAAACCATGGGACGGGTGGGGTTCAAACCCATGGCGTGATTTCGTGAGTAATAATAATAATACATTTCTTGAGGTGTATATATGTAACAAATTTTTAATTGTACCTGTACACTAGTACAGGTATTTGTTCCATCATCCAGTCTGAGGAAACGTTAGGAAATAGACGCTGGTAACTAAGAGACGAACAGCAGCACACTGCAGATGTATGCAGTTATATTAGTGGAAAAATAAACACATAAGCAGTATAATGTGATCCTTTATTGACAACGTTTCGCCCACGCAGTGGGCTTTATCGAGTCACAGACAGATCTACCTGGAAAGACTCATCGCCAGAGAAGACAACACGCAATACCGAAGAATCCTAGAATCATCACTCATCTGTATATCCAACAACTTCAACCAGAACAACGGCTTCTACAACATAGCTGAACCTATTGCCAAGAAACTTCTTCAACGCTATCCCACCTAGAACTCAAGAATGGTACACTGCAGGTCCTTTAAGTCACACTATGTTTTCAACTATCACACTACTTTTAAGACTCACATGCAGCTTTCTCCACCTGACCCAGCATTCTCCACCTGACTGTACCCTATATATATCTCCATGTTGCTCATTTTCCAGGTAGATCTGTCTGTGACTCGATAAAGCCCACTGCGTGGGCGAAACGTTGTCAATAAAGGATCACATTATACTGCTTATGTGTTTATTTTTCCATTGTGTCGGTATTTTATACCATTTATTTCCAGTTATATTAGTGTAGGAGGAGGAGGAGGAGGAGGAGGAGGAAGAGGAAGAAGATGGAGAGGAGGAAGAGGAAGAGGAGGAGGAGAAAGAGGAGGAGGAGAAAGAGGAGGAGGAAGAGGAGGAGGAGGAGGAGAAAGAGGAGGAAGAGAAGAAGATGAGGAGGAGGAAGAGAAGAAGAGAAGAGGAGGAGGAAGAGAAGAGGAAGAGGAGTTGATTAATGAGGGATTGTCAGCACTGCGGGATTGCAGGAGTAAGCAAGTTCCTTCCTTGTTGCTGCCTCCTATTCCTCTAATTTCATTCCTTCTGTCTTTCCATTTCCTCGATCTTCTTCCCTTCCTTCCTCTCACCTTACTCAGTTTCACTCCCCTCGTTGCCTTCCTCTCCGCTTCCCTCTTGCAGCGTTGGGGAGAGATAAGGAAAGGGAATGAGAAAGGTGATAGAGGGCAAGAGACCTTTGTGTGTACTCACCTATTTGTGGTTGCAGGGGTCGATTCATAGCTCCTGGCCCCGCCTCTTCACTGATTGCTACTAGGTCCTCTCTCTCCCTGCTCCATGAGCTTAATCAAACCTCGTCTTAAAACTGTATGGTTCCTGCCTCCACTACGTCACTTTCTAGGCTATTCCACTTCCTGACAACTCTATGACTGAAGAAATACTTCCTAACATCCCTTTGACTCATAGGAGTCTTTAACTTCCAATTGTGACCCCTTGTTTCTGTGTCCCCTCTCTGGAACATCTTGTCTCTGTCCACCTTATATATTCCTCGCAGTATTTTATATGTTGTTATCATGTCTCCCCTAACCCTCCTGTCCTCTAGTGTCGTCAGACCGATTTCCCTTAACCTTTCTTCGTAGGACAATCCCCTTAGCTCTGGGACTAGTCTTGTTGCAAACCTTTGCAAACCTGTGTGTGTGTGTGTGTGTGTGTGTTATTGGCATGAAGCCCGGCTAGCTCAGTCGGTAGAGCACGAGACTCTTAATCTCGGGGTCGTGGGTTCGAGCCCCACGTTGGGCGTTGCTTTTCTTTTAGGTGTGTGTGTTTGAGTATCATCATTATTATTTATTCTGAAGTGCTAAACCCGGGTGGTACAATCCCAGAAGCGTGGTGGTACCACCTGTCGTCTAATTAGGACAACCAGTTTCACACGAATTTCCATGGGTGCATTTCCCAACGAATGAACTGCCAGTTTTTTTTTTTTTTTTTTGTAGATCAGGTCAGGTTAGATTAGTGTATATTGCCTCTTGTTTCCGTATAATTACCGGGCAATAACGCAGTATTAAATAAGGAATCTCTGGTAACGCGGGGACGAAGAGTAATATTTAGTTAGTACATTTCCCCACATACGGTAACATGACTGAGGAGTTGACCATTGACTGTGTTTGTCTGCGTGTTTGTAAATGGTCCAAGTCGGACCGAAACGTCGTCGTAAACTCTCTATGTGCGGGTTATTTGTGTATTAGTACCATGGCTGGAACAAGTCACAAGTAGCGCACAATACCGTGGCTGGAACAATTTATAAATACCCATAATACCGTGGCTGGAACAAATCACAAGTAGCGCATAATAGCAAGACAGAACAAGTCACATATAACCTGCAGTACCGTTTGGAACAGTTCACAAATAACGCACAACAGTACCGTGGCTGCAACAATGCACTAAGAGGAAATGGAACGAGTCTTCGGCATTCTGGCAACAGTCGACACGACCGAAACAGTAGTTCCGCTACCAAGTGCGATTTAGAATTGAAACATGGAAGATTTCGGTATTGGACCTTGCATGTCCGACACGGACCGTGAGTTTGTGTGCGGGTTTTGTGGAAATTTTGCCTGGTAAGTGGATGGTCATGTGGCTGGTAGTGTGGATGGTTGTGTGCTGGTAGTGTGGATGGTTGTGCGCTGGTAGTGTGGATGGTTGTGTGGATGGTTGTGTGCTGGTAGTGTGGATGGTTGTGTGCTGGTAGTGTGGGTGGTTGTGTGCTGGTAGTGTGGATGGTTGTGTGCTGGTAGTGTGGATGGTTGTGTGCTGGTAGTGTGGATGGTTGTGTGCTGGTAGTGTGGATGGTTGTGTGCTGGTAGTGTGGATGGTTGTGTGCTGGTAGTGTGGATGGTTGTGTGCTGGTAGTGTGGATGGTTGTGTGCTGGTAGTGTGGATGGTTGTGCGCTGGTAGTGTGGATGGTTGTGTGCTGGTAGTGTGGATGGTTGTGTGCTGGTAGTGTGGATGGTTGTGGCTGGTAGTGTGGATGGTTGTGTGCTGGTAGTGTGGATGGTTGTGGCTGGTAGTGTGGATGGTTGTGGCTGGTAGTGTGGATGGTTGTGTGCTGGTAGTGTGGATGGTTGTGCGCTGGTAGTGTGGATGTTGTGTGATGGTGTGTGCTGGTAGTGTGGATGGTTGTGTGCTGGTAGTGTGGATGGTTGTGTGCTGGTAGTGTGGATGGTTGTGGCTGGTAGTGTGGATGGTTGTGTGCTGGTAGTGTGGATGGTTGTGTGCTGGTAGTGTGGATGGTTGTGTGCTGGTAGTGTGGATGGTTGTGTGCTGGTAGTGTGGATGGTTGTGTGCTGGTAGTGTGGATGGTTGTGTGCTGGTAGTGTGGATGGTTGTGTGCTGGTAGTGTGGATGGTTGTGCGCTGGTAGTGTGGATGGTTGTGGCTGGTAGTGTGGATGGTTGTGTGCTGGTAGTGTGGATGGTTGTGTGCTGGTAGTGTGGATGGTTGTGTGCTGGTAGTGTGGATGGTTGTGCGCTGAGTTGTGTGGATGGTTGTGTGCTGGTAGTGTGATGGTTGTGTGCTGGTAGTGTGGATGGTTGTGTGCTGGTAGTGTGGATGGTTGTGCGCTGGTAGTGTGGATGGTTGTGTGCTGGTAGTGTGGATGGTTGTGCGCTGGTAGTGTGGATGGTTGTGCGCTGGTAGTGTGGATGGTTGTGTGCTGGTAGTGTGGATGGTTGTGTGCTGGTAGTGTGGATGGTTGTGTGCTGGTAGTGTGGATGGTTGTGTGCTGGTAGTGTGGATGGTTGTGTGCTGGTAGTGTGGATGGTTGTGTGCTGGTAGTGTGGATGGTTGTGCGCTGGTAGTGTGGATGGTTGTGTGCTGGTAGTGTGGATGGTTGTGTGCTGGTAGTGTGGATGGTTGTGTGCTGGTAGTGTGGATGGTTGTGTGCTGGTAGTGTGGATGGTTGTGTGCTGGTAGTGTACTAATAGTAGTAGTTGTGGACTAATTTACGTAAGTAATTGTTATATCTGTAATAGCTTCTTGGCAATTTAAGAAATCCTGGTCTAAGACCAGTGGTAGCCGCCTCAGCTCGAACACCGAAGGGTTCGATCCCCGACACGAGTGTAAACATTGGGTATGTTAACTTACACCGCCTGCCCCCTGTTCACCTAGCAGCAAGTAGGTTGGGTGACAGCCGATTGGTGTGGGTCGCATCCTGAGGAGGGAGGGCCTCAATGAAAATATAACAGATAGTTCTTAATGACAGCCTCGCTTTATTGGGTTATTCTGGGTTACTAATCCTCAGGGCTAATAATTTAGATATTTTTTAATTTCTGGCCCGAGAGTCATAGAAAACTTACAGCATACAAAGAGGGGTAACTAAAGTAATACAGAGTATTACCAACATTGGTAATTCAGTGGTACAGTAAGTAAATAAGTTTACTTAGGTACAGGTACACATAAGTACAATTATCATACATTGTAACATATGTGTAAATTACGTAGGATAACCCCAAAAAAAGTCAGACTTATTTCCATTAAGGTATAACGCCAGTATGTGTGATACAATACGGAGTTATGGAATTATACTGCAAAGACGTTTCACCCACCAGGGACTTTATCAATGGTAAAGCACTGATATAATGGCATAACTTTCATTGTTTATGTTATTTACCTCACTAGTAATGACGCAGGTAAACCTGCAGTCTTAGGAGAAGCGTGGAGGGAGAGGCCTTGTACTGTACCGATATACCTGGAGAGGGTTCCGGGGGTCAACGCTCCATCGGCCCGATCTGTGACCAGGCCTCATGGTGGATCAGGGCCTGATCAACCAGGCAAATACTATTGACCGCACGCAAACCTACGTACGGTCAGGTACTGACTTCAGATGCCTGTCCAGTGCCTGCTTGAAGACAGCCAGGGATCTATTGGTAATCCCCCTTATGTATGCTGGGAGGCAGTTGAACAGTCTTGGACCCCTGCCACTTATCGTGTTCTCTTATCGTGCTATGCTGTATGACCCCTGTGGTTTAGCCCTTCTATTTGATTATTATAATAATAATCTTATCGTGCTAGTGGCGCCCCTGCTTTTCATTGGGGGATGTTGCATCGTCTGCCGAGTCTATTGCTTTCATAGGGAGTGATTTTCGTGTGCAAGTTTGGTACTAATCCCTCTGGGATTTTCCAATATACATATATTGCCTACACAGCGCTAAACCCGTTGGTCTTTTAGTTCCAGCATTAGTGGAGGCTCGATTCTCCGTCTGCCGGTCTTCACCGAAGGAAGGGGCAACATCATAGATGTGTGTAAATAAGTTAAATGGTTTAGCGCACTGAATACGATGCTCTGAACATAATCTCTCCAGATAGCACCCAGAGTTCTGTATTTAAATCTGTATATAAATAGGTAAACATTGGCTAGGATATCAAGTTACCGAGAGTGACGCAACAGCCCCCTAGGTAGCACTGTTGACGCAAACAAACCTAGAAAGTTTCAAGTATATGTTGGACCACTAGGTCGTGTACAGTTCCATTTCTTCCCTCTGTTAAAGGTACGAGGGGGTTATTCCTTGATGCTGGTGAGAGGCTCTCTCTCCTCGGATCAAACTTGATTGCGTCCCGTTCCCCCAGGCGCTGTACGACACCTACCGGTTTAGCGCTTCCCCGTAGGAAAATGATAATTCCTCCTGTTCTTAATTTTTTTTTGTGCTGTTCTAGTAGACACAGGCGGGTTTTTATTTTTTGGTATATTTATGCAGTGATGACAGTGAATATGGCTTTGCATCTTCTTCCGCAGGTGGCTCGAAGATGACAGTGAAGATGACGAAGAGGACGGGGCAGCAGGGAGTGCCGGTGGTGACGATGCTGCCGGACCTGAAGAAGCAGGTGAAGATGAGGGTGTTGGCGAAGATGAGGGTGTTGGCGAAGATGAAGGTGTTGGCGAAGATGAGGGTGTTGGCGAAGATGAAGGTGCTGACAACGAGAACCGAGGGGAATATGATCATGAAGGTGATGTAGGCGAGGGAGAAAATATAGAATATGATCGTGCTTTCCTCAGAGTGAGTGACCCGGCCTCGGCCTCCAGGCTTGCGAGAGGTCAGAGTGCCCCAGAGAGCGCAGGGGTGGACCGGGCGCGTGCCCCGAGCCTCCCCGTGGGAGGGGAGGAGAAGAATCCTCTAGGAGGGGAGGAGGAACCTGTAGGAGGGGCGGAACTCCTCCCCCTCATTCCCCCTCTCACCCATGACGCTGCTGCTGCCCAGAGCCCAGTCAACTCCACCGACCCTTGCCACAGTCTTCCACGGGGCACTCAGCGTTACCCACACCACACCGCCCCTCACCCACACGCCCGCTCACGCCTCCCCACCCACTCTGACGACCACAACTCCGACCTCCTGAAGGATACGACCACCGACGAAGGCGCTGAAGGTGCCGCTGCAGCACAGGCAGATGAAAATGGTTTCCCAGAGAGGAGTCTAGTGATCAGTGGAGTGTGTGAGAGTGTTGAGAAGAGTACTGTTAGTAAGCATGATGCACCGTGTACAGTGCCACTGACTACCTTAGAGGGTGCCACCAGCAGTGACAAAGCGACAATATCACTGGCTCACTCAGAAAGTGCCACCAGCAGTGATACATTGAAAGTGGCACTGCCTCGCTCAGAGTGTGCCACCAGCAGTGACAAAGCGACAATATCACTGGCTCACTCAGAAAGTGCCACCAGCAGTGATACATTGAAAGTGGCACTGCCTCGCTCAGAGAGTGCCACCAGCAGTGACAAAGTGACAATATCACTGGTTCATTCGGAAGGTGCCACCATCAGTGATACACCGCGGGTCCCACTAACTACCTCAAAAGGTGCCAATACGATGGTGGCACGGACTGGCACTAGCCAGGCTGGGAAGGTGGCGTCCTGCCCTGACGAGGTACACTCCCTGCTGACGGTGCAGGCCAAGCCAGACCTCAACCACCACTCTCCTGAGAGTGTCATCCACATGTCTGGCACCACCGACGCTGGCACCGACGGGGAGGAGCCGGAAGAAGAACAGGAAGACAGAAACAGGAGCAACAGTAGTGATGACACGCCGGAACCACCAGACTTTACCACTCACCCCATGTGTACAGGTAAGTCACTCTTGTTACACACAACACACTCACTCACTCACTCACTAGAGGATCAGGCACGTATAACAGGAAGGGCACTGCAATGGATCGGAGAATACCTGACAGGGAGGCAACAACGAGTCATGGTACGTGATGAGGTATCACAGTGGGCGCCTGTGACGATCGGGGTCCCACAAGGGTCAGTCCTAGGACCAGTGCTATTTTTGATATATGTGAATGACATGATGGAAGGGATAGACTCAGAAGTGTCCCTGTTCGCAGATGATGTGACGTTAATGAGGAGAATTAAATCAGATGAGGATCAGGCAGGACTTCAAAGAAACCTGGACAGGCTGGACACCTGGTCCAGCAACTGGCTTCTCGAATTTAACCCCGCTAAATGCAAAGTCATGAAGATCGGGGAAGGGCAAAGAAGACCGCAGACAGAGTATAGGCTAGGTGGCCAAAGACTGCAAACCTCACTCATGGAGAAAGATCTTGGGGTGAGTATAACACCGAGCACGTCTCCGGAAGCACACATCAATCAGATAACTGGTGCAGCATATGGGCGCCTGGTAAACCTGAGAATAGCTTTCCGATACCTTAGTAAGGAATCGTTCAAGACACTGTACACTATGTACGTCAGGCCCATATTGGAGTATGCAGCACCAGTTTAGAACCCACACCTGGTCAAGCACGTAAAAAAATTAGAGAAAGTGCAAACATTTGCAACAAGGTTAGTTCCGGAGATAAGGGGAATGTCCTATGAAGAAAGGTTAAGGGAAATCAGCCTGACGACACTGGAGGACAGGAGGGTTAGGGGAGACATGATAACGACATACAAAATACTGCGTGGAATAGAAAAAGTGGACAGACAGGATGTTCCAGAGATGGGACACAGAAACAAGGGGTCACAATTGGAAATTGAAGACTCAGACGAGTCAAAGGCATGTTAGGAAGCATTTTTTCAGTCATAAAGTTGTCAGGAAGTGGAATAGTCTAGCAAGTGATGTAGTGGAGGCAGGAACCATACATAGCTTTAAGACGAGGTATGATAAAGCTTATGGAGCAGGGAGAGTGAGGACCTAGTAGCGGTCAGTGAAGAGGCGGGGCCAGGAGCTAAGTCTCGACCCCTGCAACCACAATTAGGTGAGTGTACACACACACACCTGCTAATATTATGATAAAGATGCAGAATTATTTTAGTATTTACGAATGATGTTGCAGGCGTTGGTAGATGTTACCGGTATTAGGTGTAAATATCGGTAGCCATAATGCATGCGTCCGTAAGATATTATAGGCGTTCGCAAAGCGTTTCAGTGGCTCATTTGGGCGAGAGTGCATGATCTCTCCCTTCATGTTAGTCAGAGTGCGAGTCGCGTGTCGCTAACGACCTCCCAGAGGAAGGCCTGTCAAGGCCCTTGATGAAAATAACGAGGCACCAACACCACGCCTTGTGTGGCATTCTGGGAGAAGGCAACAAGGAAAAGGAAAGGAAGAGGAGGCAGAAGGAAGGGGGTGTTGAATGGATAGGAGAGAGAGAGAGAGAGAGAAAGAGAGATAGAAAGAGAGAGAGAGAGATTCATTACTGGGCTCTGGGAGATGATCTTGTCCTTATACAGATCATGAGTGAGAGTAGATGTGGTGATGCTGAGGAACAGATACTGAATGTTTCTCTCACGCAACACATGAACACATGACAACGTGATGTGCAACACGTGCAACATACCTCCACGGGATATACAACATAACGTAATACACATCACACGCAACACTCATCAGCGTGATATTTCACATAGCAACAAGATACATACTAACTTGACAACGTGATCTACATCATAGCAGCCATAGACACAACATAGTAACGTGATAGACAATATAGCAATGTGATATACAACATGGCAAGGTGATACACTACATAACCACGTGATATACAGCATTGCAGCATAATATACAACGGCCCAAGTCGGACTCCTATGTGCGGGTTATTTGTGTACAGTTCCAATCACGGTATTGTTTTTTTTTTTGTGCTTTAAGGTAGAAATGTCATTTGAAACAAACACAACAGATGCCACACAGCATAACTAGAACATACATTGCAGACATCTAATTGAATCATTATTTGTATCCGTAATGTTTGCATTAATTGCAGTATTAAATATTTATGTAATGGGTGTTTTTATTTGCAATTTCAACTCAAAATGACCGAGTCTAGGAGCTCGGTAGCTATACCTGTGGTGGTATACCTGTGAGGGGTTTCCAGGGTGGTGCATTGGCGTCTTCGCCTGACGCTAAGCCTGTGTAGTATACATGGAGGGTGTTCCGGGGGTCAACGCCCCCTCGGACCGGTCCACAACCAGGGGGTCATTCAACGCAGGGAGGTGATGGAGGCTCGATCCTCCCTGATTTATGTTATTGTTCTGATTCTGTTACTGAACTGCAGCTCGGCTATGAGATTTTCAGCTACCTCTGATATACCTTTGATGATCTCTGGGAATTTTTCTTCTAACGGAGCCCGGTCTATGTACAGTCTCTCTTTTTAAACGCGAAATAGAATTTGCTGTTTTGAAATCGATTTTTACCTTTCAACTTTTCCATTTCTATCCACTTCAATATGATCAACATCAGTAGTGCCTTACTCTGGAAATTAGATTTGACATCTTAAATATACAAAGGTTTAAATTTTGGGATTAAAACCCATTGACTACGATAGATTCATTAACGTCAGGGTTAATTTAATACCTTTTATGTTCGTTGCTCTTTTGTTTGTTAAATTTATCCTTATTATTGCACTCATGGCACTGAGCGCTGAGTGACCTAAGGGTCAAAATACTCGGTGAATATCACACTACCCACCCATTATAATCCCCAAAATAAGGCTTCAGTTACGACCTGCTTGCGTGCAAATGTGATTCAAAATATTCACTTGAAATTCATCCATATCTGGTGGCAAGTGTCAGTCAAGAAGAGGCAAATTAATTAACATTCAGACGCGGACGAGAAAAAATAAGAAAGGGACCCAGCCACCACTAGACATGGAGCCAGACTGAAGCAGGAGAAAGATTTCCTTCAGGGAATGGCTGCGTGTCTTGGAAACGTGAAAGGGGATCCTGGGGAGAGGCTGGGGCAACCCATCTTCGCAACCCATCCTCGTAAATTTTATGTGGATTCCTCACACGTGGATTCCTTTCATGCGGATGCCAATAAATATTTTAATCTACACTGTTCGAACTAGATTGGGTTGAGTTAAATTAGATTTTCCAGTTATACCTCCCCACAAGGACAATAAGTGAAATATAAGTTTAAGTCGATACAAAAAAAATTCCGTCTGGCGAACAGTAAGCGGAGACCCGCCGTGCGCAGTAAAAAAAAAATCTAAGGTTAAGGATTTACCTGTCATATCAACAGTTAAATACTGTTGTTAAGAGGATGGACTGGCCATTCATCCCGTGAGTGATCATACTGCCATAATAGTATCTGGCACTGCCACTCAAATTTAACATGGCATAGAACCAATTACCTCGCACTTGACAACATACGTGGTCCTAACGACCTATATTTAGGACTGTATAGGTCTGCTGCATATATCTAATAACCCTGTTTGCCCTAAATCTACCTAATTGAGGGGTTTAGTTATATTGTTATAGATATACAAGCCTTTGTGATTACATCTTTCAAAATAATGTTATACGACTTTAATTTTAACATAGTTGTTAAGGGGTTAGATGCAAGAAGTGATGGTAGTAAGGAAATAACTGTTGAACTGTTATGGAGGCGTTGTATTGATAATCATGGCGGAGCCCAGCCTGTCCCCTGTCTGCCCGTCTGCTGGGTCTGATCGAGTATGAGGGGGAGGCCAAGGTGCGTGGCTCAGACAGGGGTCAGGGAGCCTGTCTATAAATGGACTAGCACAGTGTGTATATATATATATATATATATATATATATATATATATATATATATATATAAACACTGATCTCTGGCCGACGGAGACTCGAACCTACGAACCTCATGACAAGGTACGCAGTGCTTTACCGACCGTACCACACTGGTCCAATACCTTGGCATCCAGCTTTCGCTAGGGAATGAGATGAAAAGCTGTAAGCCTTCCTGCCTGAAAGCTGGCTGCCTTGGAATAACGTCTAGCGAAAGCTGGATGCCAAGGTATTGGACCAGTGTGGTACGGTCGGTAAAGCACTGCGTACCTTGTCATGAGGTTCGTAGGTTCGAGTCTCCGTCGGCCAGAGATCAGTGTTTGTGAATATTTCGCCTGCTCTTGCGAATTCCTAGCATTATATATATATATATATATATATATATATATATATATATATATATATATATATATATATATATATATAATATATACACTGTTGACATAGTCTGGTCAATGTGTGTAGTGTGCATCCTCCTTACAAGAGCTGTGAAATGTGAAGAAAAGGATTTAGTTGTAAAGGAAGTGTTAATGGGGTCAACTTTTCGCTCTGCCTGGAACTTTAATAAGTCATCAAGTCATCTGATGACTTGATACTTGCACAGAGCGAAACGTTGTCCCAATAAACGTGTGATCTGAATTTTTTTGTGTATATGTATTTATCAACAGTGCGCAGTTTCACTCAGGTGTGAAATTTGTCGAGTAACAGACCACGAAAAAGATCACTGCAGTAGGATACATGTCATGTAACAGGTCATAACATGCAGCAGGTAACATGTCATGTAACGGACTATGAAAAAAAAACCGCACTGCAGTAGGCCTGTTACCCCTCGCTTGGAAACATGTTTCATGTTTTGCGAAGTTTTCAAACACTTTCTGGAAATTTGTAATTTCTTCCCCACTGATGTTAAGATACTTGTGGTTGAAAATCCCTAATCTACTAGACTTTAAAAAAAAAAAAATGCTCAGTTTTAGAGATTTTAATGATTTTTTTCATGCTGTTTTAAATTTTGGGGGGATTTTTTTTATCGTTCACACGTTATCACTAACTACTGTGCGGGGTAAAAATAATTGTATTTGCATTCTTACCCCCTTTCCCCTCAACCTTCCTCTCTCCCCATCCCCTCAACCTTCCTCTCTCTCCCCATCCCCTCAACCTTCCTCTCTCTTCCCCATCCCCTCAACCTTCCTCTCTCCCCATCCCCTCAACCTTCCTCTCTCCCCATCCCTCAACCTTCCTCTCTCCCCATCCCTCAACCTTCCTCTCTCCCCATCTCCTCAACCTTCCTCTCTCCCTCATCCCCTCAACCTTCCTCTCTCCCCATCCCTCAACCTTCCTCTCTCCCTCAACCTTCCTCTCTCCCTCAACCCCTCAACCTTCCTCTCTCCCTCATCCCCTCAACCTTCCTCTCTCCCCCATCCCACCTTCCTCTCTCTCCCCATCCCTCCTTCCTCTCTCTCCCCATCCCACCTTCCTCTCTCACACCATCCCTCCTTCCTCTCTCTCACCATCCCTCCTTCCTCTCTCTCCCCATCCCACCTTCCTCTCTCTCACCATCCCTCCTTCCTCTCTCTCCCCATCCCACCTTCCTCTCTCACCATCCCCTCAACCTTCCTCTCTCCCCATCCCCTCAACCTTCCTCTCTCCCCATCCCTCAACCTTCCTCTCTCCCCATCCCCTCAACCTTCCTCTCTCCCCATCCCTCAACCTTCCTCTCTCCCCCATCCCCTCAACCTTCCTCTCTCCCTCATCCCTCAACCTTCCTCTCTCCTCAACCCCTCAACCTTCCTCTCTCCCTCATCCCCTCAACCTTCCTCTCTCCCCATCCCCTCAACCTTCCTCTCTCCCCCATCCCTCAACCTTCCTCTCTCCCCATCCCCTCAACCTTCCTCTCTCCCCATCCCCTCAACCTTCCTCTCTCCCTCATCCCTCAACCTTCCTCTCTCCCTCAACCCCTCAACCTTCCTCTCTCCCTCATCCCCTCAACCTTCCTCTCTCCCCCATCCCCTCAACCTTCCTCTCTCCCCATCCCCTCAACCTTCCTCTCTCCTCCATCCCCTCAACCTTCCTCTCTCCCCCATCCCCTCAACCTTATTCTCTCCCCCATCCCCTCAACCTTCCTCTCTCCCTCATACCCTCAACCTTCCTCTCTCCCTCATCCCCTCAACCTTCCTCTCTCCCTCATCCCCCCAACCTTCCTCTCTCCCCATCCCCTCAACCTTCCTCTCTCCCCATCCCCCCAACCTTCCTCTCTCCCTCATCCCCTCAACCTTCCTCTCTCCCTCAACCCCTCAACCTTCCTCTCTCCCTCATCCCCTCAACCCTCCTCTCTCCCCCATCCCCTCAACCTTCCTCTCTCCCTCATCCCCTCAACCTTCCTCTCTCCCCATCCCTCAACCTTCCTCTCTCCTCCATCCCTCAACATTCCACTCTCCCCCATCCCCTCAACCTTCCTCTCTCCCCCATCCCTCAACCTTATTCTCTCCCCCATCCCCCCAACCTTCCTCTCTCCCTCATCCCCTCAACCTTCCTCTCTCCCTCATCCCCTCAAAACGAAAACATCTATGCCCTCCTCCCTGACTGCTCCCAGGTCGTTACTGTACGTAAACAGTCACGAGTCACAGACGGGGTCACAGACGAGGATGACCTCCCAGGGGCTGGGAGCTTGAAGTTCACCGTCGCGCAGGGTCAAGCCTTTATCGACCTTGACCTTTTATTCTAATCTTTACCTTATTTTTATATTAACCCTGAATTTTTACTTCCGATTTTTAACTTTTCATCCTGACCTTCACTTTTAAATTCTGATCTTTGCCATATTTATTAACCTTAATTTTTTAATGACTATGACCTTTTAATTCCGAATTGACCTTATTAATCCCGATCTTGACCTTTGCTTCGAGTTCTTGAGGATTATTAATTAAGCCCATTCAGTGAAATTGACGTCTGGGGACTGTCCGATTGGTGCGCCTTGATGCCGGTCAAGGGCTCTTGTTCCAAAGAATTGGAGCCACCCTCTTCTTCCTCGGATTAAGCCTGATTGCTTCACAGTAAACAGTGCCATCATAGTTCGAACCTGGCACTGTGACATGTACTAAAAATATACAAAAATAACCCAAACATAGGAAAGAGAAACTTATGACGACGTTTCGGTCCGACTTGTAACCATTAGTCACACGTTTCGGTCCCAGTCAACAGGTAAGTAGGTACCTTTATTTTCGAAGTCCCTCGGCCTTATTTTAAAGGTACGTTTTAGACGACTGTTGTGGTTGGCATTATGTGGTAGTAATCCTTAGGTAGGAAGGTGAAATGAGCTGAAGTAGGATGAAAAATCTTAGCTTGTAAATTAAAATAATCTGGGTTAACAAATTTTAACCTGGAAAATGAATTTCGTCTTACAAAAATATAACGGAGGATGTTGTTCGTCTCAGAGCTTACTTCCGTAGAGAGGCACGAATATCAATGCTTAAAACGGTGTTTCGTATGTGCTGGGAGAACCCGACAGTCGGTAAAAGGTCATTAATTTTGGGTATGTAACCTCCTGCAGGATATCCGCCTTGATAAACATGCAGATGACGACCTCGAGATGTGACAAGATCTGATAATTCCTCTCACTCTGATCTCTAGATATAAAGCTCTTGACCTGTTATGACCCCCCCCCCCCACCTCGTATTCTTTGAGAGGCAAGCAGTTAGATTGTTTATCAAGGAGAAAATAACCCAGGAATTTGTCATACGATAATCGTTCAGTGGTGGTTGGCTCTGCATCTGGGAAGTTGAGGGCGGTACATAATTGAATATCTGATGGTGGGGGGTAGGCTAGTATATGGCAGGCCACGTCAGTGGAGACCGCTGGCGCTTACTAGTGGTTTGAGTGGAATTGCAAGGACTCTTACTGAAATATAGGCATTTTTTTACCAGTGACTGGTGTTAATTGGTCCAGCGCGTAGTATCAAGTCGAAGTCAAGGCCAGAGAGACTCCTCGTAGTCGGGATCCTAAAGTAACTAAACATTTATTTTAGTGAGCTGAAAGAACGGATCTAACCAAGTTACGTTTGGCTTCTCCATTCACCTGAGTTGCCTCTTTCTTCCCCAGTCCGAGTTTACAAGACTCCTAAGTACTGTTTACATCCCTATTTAATAAAAGTTCTACACTAGTTTATAAGGTATATCCGGTTGATTTTCATTTCTGACTAGAGTACAGTCTTGGCTCTGACCTCTAACCTGTAACTAATCTTTGTCTAACATATCCTTGAAACATTTCTGAGAGGGCATGTGGAAACCCTTCTTCTTATTTTTCCTATGCACGTAACCCTGGTTCCGGAACCGTGTTTATCTTAACCTCGTGTTAATCTGAACTTTCTGCCTTTACTTTCACATCTCGAGTGCGTTCCTAGCTTGTGAGAGCCACTTGGCACCTCCATCTTAACAAAGATCTTGACACACTCACTCATAAATTCTACCGCGTGTTGTTTTAGTTTCCTTGCACTGGTTTTACTTGAGTTTTCCCTCGTCTGGGTTAAGCACATAGTTCTCCTGATGTGGTTATGTAGTGATGTTCAAAGGGATCATCCCTGAAACCAGATTTTAAAGCAGGTAATGTATGTTACCTGTAAATTATTACGTAAATGGACATAGCCGCAACTAATGTTACATTTTATCGTGGCAATGTTTCGCTCTCCAGGCTTGACGAGGCTTCTGGAGGGCGAAACGTTGCCACAATAAAAATATAACATTAGTTGCGTCTGTGTCCATTTACCTAACATCTTGTCGGTAATTTTACCATTATTACTAATCCTAGATTATGAAATAGTATTTAAAGGGATCATCGTCCCTGCAACCAGATTCCAAAACAGATGTGTTGAGTTGAGAAGAAAGTTTATACCCTGAAACTGCACACGGAAGCTCGCACGTGAATTAAAGTCGGCAGATTCTTACGGTGCATCCGACGGATTAATTAATCAAGTGATATTTGCACAAGGCAGAGTGTAGTTAAATAATTCACTCGAGACGAGTCTTTGTAATGTGTTTACTGATGTTTCGTGAGTAAGCAAAGCCCGGACGAGAGAGGCATATTAACCACAGAGTAGGGTATACTTTTTTTTTATTTGATCTTTCTTGTTTTCTCCTTCCTGGTTGGAGTGACTCCTTCTCTTCCTTTTTTCTTCTTCGTTCTTTTTTTTTTCTTCTCTTCAGTATTCTTTTTTGTTATTTGTCTATTTTTAAAATTTTCATGTTTGTTTCCCCCTCCTCTTCCTCCTCCTCTTGTATTAGTTTGTTTTTATTTTATTAAGAAAACACACAAGCAACACTCGGGTATCTTTATCGTGGAGACGTTTCGCCAACCAGTGATATTTATCAGAATTACTGGAGACGGTAGTAGATGTATTAGTTTGAGGAGATCACTCCCTCAGCCTAGCATTACAGAGGATCATTTCTGTCGCCTGTTGATACCCTCCTTGTCCTCCAGTCATTTGGATAAACATTTTTTTTTTCTTTTTTGATGTATTTTGTCTGCCTGTTCACAAGCAGGAGGATAGTCAGTGTACACACGCACACTCAAGGTAGGATAGTCAGTGTACACACACTGAAGGCAGGATAGTCAGTGTACACACACTGAAGGCAGGATAATCAGTGTACACACACACTGAAGGCAGGATAGTCAGGTTAGGAGACGAGTACACACATACCCATTCAAGGCAGGAGAGGAGTCGGAGTACACACACACACACACACACACACACTCAAGTGTGTTGGTAGAATGTTGAATAATCATAGGTCGTTGATGCTAAAACAGAGCACTCTGATTAGACATTAGACCTATGAAGGACTGAAATTTATCCCATAGAGGAGTGTAGGATTTTCGGAAGGAAGGAGGGAGTGTAGGAAGGAGCGAGGGGAAAGTGGGCATTTGGGTTCTTAACCTCTGACCTCTCTTGCCCCCTCCCCAACGAGGTCACCTGAGCAGGTCAGTAAGTGGCGGGATTTACTAACTGGTCAGACGGAATGTCTTATGTATGTCTTTGTGTTGTGTTGAGGCTGTGTGGTGTGTTGGGTGTTCCGTGGTGTGTTTGGTGTTCCGTGGTGTGTTTGGTGTTCCGTGGTGTGTTTGGTGTTCCGTGGTGTGTTGGGTGTTCCGTGGTGTGTTGAGGCTGTGTGGTGTGTTGGGTGTTCCGTGGTGTGTTGAACCATTTGTAATTACTTAGTAAGTGTTCGGTGGAAGGAAGGGGGAGGTGAGTGGGGGCAAGGTTGAGCTCTAGCTCTTGGTATTCCCGCCCGTCTTTTTAACCGTGACGTGACCTAACTGTGAGTGTGCATGCACGCTTGAATGGTTGTATGGAGGCAGCTTTCACCGTGTTGTTGTCGTCAGAGACTCTTGGGATTATTCAGTGTCTTCACTGATCTCTAACTTGCAGTGTTTCTCGGTGTTGCTCTTGATTACACGTGCTGTTCCTTCCAGGGTGAGTCCTTCATGCGGGTGAAGGGTGGTAGGGGTGCCACTCTCACATGATACTCTCCCTCTGACCTTCCCCTCACATAGTACTCTTTCCCTGACCTTCCTCTCAGGTGCGGGTCTTTCCGCGGGTCTTGTGGTTCAAGGTAATGAACTGTCTGGGGCTAAATTCCATCAGGTACTAAGACCATGGCTGTAGCATCTTGAAGTCTGGTAGCATCTTCCGGTCATCTCCTCCTCCTCCTCCTCTTCCTCTTCCTCCTCCTCAGTAGTTTGTCACTCGCGCGCACACTACCGTATAGGAGTCCCTTTCTCCTGGCCGTTCATTTGCATATATTAACCATGTGTTCAGTTTAGGCGGAAATGTATATAGGTGCTGGTGTATATAGGTGCTGGTGTATATAGGTACGGATGTATAAAAACCAGCAAATTGAAATTTTCACGGTTCAAAGTGAACTTTTCACTGAGCAAGGCACTCGAATGTTGAAAGTTTGAAGAGGCTTTTCTGTTTATTTGAATGTGTAGGTGTGTATGTGGATATGAATGAGTATGTAGATGTTTGTGTGTATTTACATGGTATTTGTGTAGGCATGTATGGAGATGAAGGAAGGAAGGAAGGAAGGAGAAAAGGATAGGATAGGGAGGGAAGAAAGAAAGATACGCAACTAAATTAGACAAAGCAGAGATGATACGAAGGAATATACATAATGGATCAGGAGAGAGAGAGAGAGAGAGAGAGAGAGAGAGAGAGAGAGAGAAGAGAGAGAGAATGAGAGAGAGAGAGAATGAGAGAGAGAATGAGAGAGAGAGAGAATGAGAGAGAGAGAGAATGAGAGAGAGAATGAGAGAGAGAGAGAATGAGAGAGAGAGAGAATGAGAGAGAGAATGAGAGAGAGAGAATGAGAGAGAGAGAGAATGAGAGAGAATGAGAATGTAAAACTTGCAAGTTTAAAAAAAATAACAAGAGGAAGAATTAGATAATAATGAAGAGGGACAGGAGGATGTGAAGAAGGGAGGGAGTGAAGGAGAGAGTGGAGGGCACAGAGGTCAAATAAACCGGAGCAGAGAATGATGAAGATGGTGAGCCAGGTGGAAGACCCTGTGTTTTGTGTGTGTGTGTGTGTGTGTGTACACTATGGTTGCAGGGGTTGAGCCTCAGCTCCTGTCCCTATCACTTCTTGCCGCTTACCGGATTTACTCTCAGCCTCGTGGGCCCTGTCATTCTTGTTCTTAAAATTATGCATTGAGTCTTTCTCCACTGCTTTTTCAATCAGGTCATTCTACTTTCTGACCACCATGAGGCTGAAGAAATATTTCCTGATATCATTGCAACTCACCTGTGTCTTTAACTACAAACTCTGCCCCCTAGTATACCTGTTTTTCACCTCTTATGCAGTCTATCCCTAGCCACCTTATCAAGTCCTCGTAGTATTTTGTATGTCGTTATCATGTCTCCTCTGGTTCTTGTATCCTCTAATATCATTAGATTCAGTTCCTTTAGCATTTCGTCATAGCTTATTACCCTCAACTCTGGGACTAGTCTTCTTAAATACTTTCTCCAGTTTCTTAATATGCTTTATCAGGTGAGGGTTCCATGTTGTGGCTCCAAGACAACCTCTAACATTTGTTGTACATAAGACTCTGAATGATTCTTTAAAATTTCTTAAAATTTTTCTTAAATTTGCCAAACAAGCATTCACTGCAGAGTTCTTTTATGAATGTTGCAAACGTTGCCACAATAAAATGTCACATTAGTTGCACTTGTGGCTTTTTACCTAAGAGTTCATTTGGTGCCATCCTTAGCACCATGCCCACACCTAGGCCTTTCTTGAAGGATGTTTGCAGCCTGTCCCACGAATCTATACTCCGTAAATTTGCATAACAGTTGCTGGCGTTGATTTCAAGTAGCTACTTGTTCGACCCGTTTTTTAGTTTGTTCGGGTACATTCGTAGCCATGTTTGTCCTCGTCTTTATTCTCATTAGTTTTTTTCATCATCAGTAAACAGGAAGGCATTTAACTCTCTTCTGAAATGTCATTTACACATCCAAGAAATACTATTGGTCACAATACAGATTCTTTACGGAACTCCACTTGTTACATTGCTCCATTCTGAAACGCCTGGTACACTTTGTCTCCTTTTCCTAAGATACTCTTGGATCCACTGTAGCACATTCCCCGTTATTCCTGCCCACTCCTCAAGTTTTTGTCTTATTCTCTTGTGAGGTATATTTGAAAATATTTTCTTGCAGTCCTCCCATACCTCTCTCTCCTGCCTCATTTCTGTTATTCTTTCTTCCGCCTCATCTCTTACTTTATCACAGGACTTCATCCGCAGGTTCGTGAGTCAGAATTTGCCGTCTCCAAGTCAGTGATGCTGGTCTGTAGTTCAGCGCTTCCTGTCTGTCGTATTTCTTGAATACTGCGACTACATTCGGTGTCTTACATGTGTCTGGGAGCTGTTCTGTATTTCTTGAGGAGGAAAATGAGGAGTAAGAGTAGTAGGGAGAGGAGTAAGAAGTGTAGGGAGAAATAGCAGGAGTTAGAGGAGTGAGAGGACGAGAAGGACAAATAAATGTGAGCGAGTTAAGTAAGAGCAGAGTGTTGATGCTCACACTGGTTATCAAACATGGAGGATTTGTAGAGCCTCCCACGGTAAATGTGTCTCCATTACTTTGTGTACAGTGTTAAGCTCTTTACCTCACGCCCACGCCCGCCCTCACCTCCACCCATTATGGCCCACCACCAATATCCACTCCTACCCATCTCAACCCACCACCATCCATTGTCACCCACCCACAACCACCCACCTCCATCCACCGACCACTAACAAAAACCCAGTCACCCTCCCACCTTAGCCCACCCATACACGGCAGTTCACCACTCCACCCTTCTGTTTTAAATTTTTCATACTATTTAACTTAACATTCGTGAAGAACGTGTTCTTTTGAACGCTACCAGACTGTTCATACCTGAGACTTTAATCACATTATTTGAGACAGGTCGCAGTGTTGGCTTGTGCTACCCTTTCTAAGTGTATAACATATACCTAGGAATTGTGCCTGACCTTTCTTGGAATAAACCTGGTAGTCTACCAGTCTCCAAGTGCTGTATGACCCCTGCTGGTTTAGTGTTTCCCCATTATAATAATAATAATGAGACTGTGTGTGTCACCTATCAACGTTTTAAAACCTGCTAACCTTCAGAGTTAATTTGTTTTGCATGTTTCTAAACACACACACACACACACCACAGAGGAGAGGGTGGGAGAAATATAGGCAATCTGTCCTGTAAATATATATATATATATATATATATATATATATATATATATATATATATTATACGTTTTTATATAAGCCAGAGAACGTGCCTGTGTGTGCAAGTTCTATGTATTTGTTGTGAGAGTGGATGCTCCTTCCATATATAATTTTAATCCGAGTAATTCTGTGGAATGTTGTACCTCAGCCCACTCCCTTAATCCCCAGGATGGCGTTCGTAAGCCTTCACAACCACAAATGCGAGGTAATACCAAGAACCCTCGCATGAATCCGGCTCTCAGTCAAGAACGCTAACAAATATAATAAAAAATACGACGTTTGCTTCAAATCCGCAGTTAGACGGACCTTTTATTTTTTCATAACCAGAATTTTCTTTCATTTTCTCTTTTTTTGGGCAGATGACAATACTAAAGGGATAAGGACACCTGTTTACACTTCAAGACGTTTATCTTCTTTAATGTATTTCCTGAACTTTACACAAGTGTATCTTTCTCTTTAATAGATTATTACTGTAGGGAAATTAGTAATGGTAGTTTCAAGAAAGTGTGCACACACGTTTTTTTCGTGAATATGGAGATTTTTTCTTTTATAGATGTGTCTTCCCTGAGAGACTGGGGAGAGGGAGGTGTGTGTAGGGGGTGGAAGGAAGTGGGTATTTGTTGATTTGTTGTGTGTGTACTCACCTCGCCTAGTTGTACTCACCCATATATATATATATATATATATATATATATATATATATATATATATATATATATATATATATATATATATAAGATGGGGTCCACCACTGGTGCAAATTGTGGGACCCATAGCCTCGGAGAAGTGGATAAAAGGCTTCAAGGAAGAATATTTGGATTTCTTCCTGAAGCCATTTGAATATTCCACTTCCCCTACCACCCCATCTTTTATATATATATATATATATATATAAGCCATGCGTGTCGTAAGAGGCGACTAAAATGCCGGGAGCAAGGGGCTAGTAACCCCTTCTCCTGAATATATTACTAAATGTAAAAGGAGAAACTTTGGTTTTTTCTTTTGGGCCACCCTGCCTCGGTGGGAAACGGCCGACGTGTTGAAAGAAGAAAGATATATATATATATATATATATATATATATATATATATATATATATATCGTGCCGAATAGGTAAAACTGGTGACTTAGCAAGAACTCGTTTAAAATTAAGTCCTTTCTAAAATTTTCTCTTATACGTTTAAAGATATATTTTATTCATTTATGTTAATGAAAAAAATAATTTTGTACCAAAAGAACCTTAGGAAACTTAAATAACCTTATTATAACAAACGCAATTTAATTTAGCCTAATCCAACTAAATATATTTTAGATAAATTTACAATAATTTAATAAACAAACACATTGAAATATATTTTTTTCGTTAGGTTCAGAATGATTTTTGCGAAATTATTGCATAAACAAATTTTCGCTTGCCTTATTCGGCAAGAAGAGCGTTGCTATTTAAGCCAAAATCTCAAGTTTTACCTATTCGGCAGTGTGTTCACGCGCTTTCACCTATCTGTATTCGCACAGCTGCACTGTGTGCGTGGTTGCGTGTACGTACGTGTACGTGTGTGTGAGAGGCTATTAAAATAGCAAGAAGAGAAATAAGTGTAGATCACAGACGATACTTGTAATTAAAGAGAAGACAGTCACCGTGCAGCTAGTTGCCTTAAATTACTCATTACTTTAATTAAATTACCTTCAATTAAGGTTGATTATAATTAAACCCCAGCTGGTAATTTGAGGGGGAGGGGGAGGAGGAGGAGGAGGAGGAGGAGGAGGGGAAGGGAGGAGGAGGAGGAGGAAGAGGAGGAGAGGAAGGAGAGGAGGAGAGGAAGAGGAAGGAGGAGGAGGAGGAAGAGGAAGGAGGAGGAGGAGGAAGAGGAAGGAGGAGGAGGAGGGGAAGAGGAAGGAGGAAGAGGAAGGAGGAAGAGGAAGGAGGAAGAGGAAGGAGGAGGAGGAAGAGGAAGGAGGAAGAGGAAGGAGGAAGAGGAAGGAGGAAGAGGAAGGAGGAGGAGGAGGAAGAGGAAGGAGGAGGAGGAGGAAGAGGAAGGAGGAGGAAGAGTAAGGAGGAGGAAAGAGGAGGAAGAGGAAAGAGGAGGAAGAGGAGGAGGAGGAGGAGGAAGGAGGAGGAGGAAGAGGAAGGAGGAGGAGGAAGAGGAAGGAGGAGGAGGAGGTCAGAGACAGGAGTGATGGCAAGTTCTTTGTACTTCCCGATTTGTGTGTGTGTGTGTGGGTAGGGGTTGAGTCCTAGCTCCTGGCCCGAGGCTCTTACGGTCCGTCAACAGGCATGACTGTGTCGTAACTGTTGTAGTCGTTATTGTTCATTCCACAGTTACCATGCATTCTCCTGTTGCAGTTTATTCTGCTTCTCTCTGCTTCCCCTCTCTTAGTTGAGATTGGGAGGGGGAAAGAGGGGTCGAACCGTGGCTCTTGGCCCCATCTCTTACCTGCATGCGCTCACCTTCTCTAGTTCCATGCCTCGTTGGTTCCAGTCGTACCTGTGTTTAAAACTGAGTGTGGGGTTTCAGTTTCCCCGAGCTCCTTGAAGCTGAAGGTGTACTTGCCTAGGTGTTTTCACTTAGGTGCTCACCTGGGTTTTCACCTAGGTATTCTTACAGGTGTCTAGTTGTACAGTAAGTCTTAGTTCCTCCTAGCTTCCACTATTTAATGGCTTCGCAGATTGCTGGCCCCTGAACGCTATATCATACCCAGTCTTGAAGCTGTGTGTGACGCCTCTCTGTCAGCTCTTCATCGTCTTTTTCCATCACTAATTTGAGTGAAAAAAGTATATTTTTACCATTCGTTGCGGCTCTTTCATTTTTAACCTGCTTTCCATGCTAGACTGTGTTTCCCTGAGTATCTTCTATGTCGCTGATATGTCTCCTCTGGTCCTCCTTAAAGTCTCTTACCGCAGTACATCCTCTTGATCTCACTCTGAAGTTCTGGATTTTAAGTAAATCTTTGCATACTTGCTCAGGGGCGGCAGGCTCAATGGTGGTGCTGCGTACTCAAAAATGAGCCTTTTCTTTTTATTTAGCAAAATTGGATGCATCCTAAGTGTGCTGCTCCTCTTTTCTGTATGATAGCTACATTGTGGAAACGAATTCTAGCTGTGTGTTGACCCCCTGTCGTATTTAGCTACACAGGCTGGGTTACATCATACTACCACCAGCACCACAACAACCAAGCAACCATCCAGCCAGTCTGTCAGCCCAGCAACCAGCCAACCCACCCCAAAACCAGTGTGTCTTCCATGGAACACCAGACACAGGATATATACGTCTTCTGTGTCCAAGCTCTCGCTTAAACGACGCTACTGGTAACCAATATTACGCAATAGCAGACAGTACTGTGTTAAGGTGGTACTGGAGGGAGATCATGGGGTCCAGTGGTACTGCAGGAAGGTACCGGTCCAGTAGTACTGGAGACGGGTGCCGGTCCAGTAGTACTGGAGACGGGTGCCGGTCCAGTAGTACTGGAGACAGGTGCCGGTCCAGTAGTACTGGAGACAGGTGCCGGTCCAGTAGTGCTGGAGACGGGTGCCGGTCCAGTAGTGCTGGAGACGGGTGCCGGTCCAGTAGTACTGGAGACGGGTGCCGGTCCAGTAGTACTGGAGACGGGTGCCGGTCCAGTAGTACTGGAGACGGGTGCCGGTCCAGTAGTACTGGAGACGGGTGCCGGTCCAGTAGTACTGGAGACGGGTGCCGGTCCAGTAGTACTGGAGACGGGTGCCGGTCCAGTAGTACTGGAGACGGGTGCCGGTCCAGTAGTACTGGAGACGGGTGCCGGTCCAGTAGTACTGGAGACGGGTGCCGGTCCAGTAGTACTGGAGACGGGTGCCGGTCCAGTAGTACTGGAGACGGGTGACGGCGGTCCAGTAGTACTGGAGACGGGTGCCGGTCCAGTAGTACTGGAGACGGGTGCCGGTCCAGTAGTACTGGAGACGGGTGCCGGTCCAGTAGTACTGGAGACGGGTGCCGGTCCAGTAGTACTGGAGACGGGTGCCGGTCCAGTAGTACTGGAGACGGGTGCCGGTCCAGTAGTACTGGAGAGGGTGCCGGTCCAGTAGTACTGGAGAGGGTGCCGGTCCAGTAGTACTGGAGAGGGGTGCCGGTCCAGTAGTACTGGAGAGGGGTGCCGGTCCAGTAGTACTGGAGAGGGGTGCCGGTCCAGTAGTACTGGAGAGGGGTGCCGGTCCAGTAGTACTGGAGAGGGGTGCCGGTCCAGTAGTACTGGAGAGGGGTGCCGGTCCAGTAGTACTGGAGAGGGTGCCGGTCCAGTAGTACTGGAGAGGGTGCCGGTCCAGTAGTACTGGAGAGGGTGCCGGTCCAGTAGTACTGGAGAGGGTGCCGGTCCAGTAGTACTGGAGGGGTGCCGGTCCAGTAGTACTGGAGAGGGGTGCCGGTCCAGTAGTACTGGAGAGGGTGCCGGTCCAGTAGTACTGGAGAGGTGGGTGCCGAGTCCAGTAGTACTGGAGAGGGTGCCGGTCCAGTAGTACTGGAGAGGGTGCCGGTCCAGTAGTACTGGAGAGGGTGCCGGTCCAGTAGTACTGGAGAGGGTGCCGGTCCAGTAGTACTGGAGAGGGTGCCGGTCCAGTAGTACTGGAGAGGGTGCCGGTCCAGTAGTACTGGAGAGGGTGCCGGTCCAGTAGTACTGGAGACGGGTGCCGGTCCAGTAGTACTGGAGACGGGTGCCGGTCCAGTAGTACTGGAGACGGGTGCCGGTCCAGTAGTACTGGAGAGGGGTGCCGGTCCAGTAGTACTGGAGAGGGGTGCCGGTCCAGTAGTACTGGAGAGGGGTGCCGGTCCAGTAGTACTGGAGACGGGTGCCGGTCCAGTAGTACTGGAGACGGGTGCCGGTCCAGTAGTACTGGAGACGGGTGCCGGTCCAGTAGTACTGGAGACGGGTGCCGGTCCAGTAGTACTGAGACGGGTGCCGGTCCAGTAGTACTGGAGACGGGTGCCGGTCCAGTAGTACTGGAGACGGGTGCCGGTCCAGTAGTACTGGAGACGTGCGTCAGTATACTGGACGGTGCCAGTCAGTAGCTGGAGACGGGTGCCGGTCCAGTAGTACTGGAGACGGGTGCCGGTCCAGTAGTACTGAGACGGGTGCCGGTCCAGTAGTACTGGAGACGGGTGCCGGTCCAGTAGTACTGGAGACGGGTGCCGGTCCAGTAGTACTGGAGACGGTGCCGGTCAGTATCTGGACGGTGCCGGTCAGTAGCTGGAGACGGGTGCCGGTCCAGTAGTACTGGAGACGGGTGCCGGTCCAGTAGTACTGGAGACGGTGCCGGTCCAGTAGTACTGGAGACGGGTGCCGGTCCAGTAGTACTGGAGACGGGTGCCGGTCCAGTAGTACTGGAGACGGTGCCGGTCCAGTAGTACTGGAGACGGGTGCCGGTCCAGTAGTACTGGAGACGGTGCCGGTCCAGTAGTACTGGAGACGGGTGCCGGTCCAGTAGTACTGGAGACGGGTGCCGGTCCAGTAGTACTGGAGACGGGTGCCGGTCCAGTAGTACTGGAGACGGGTGCCGGTCCAGTAGTACTGGAGACGGGTGCCGGTCCAGTAGTACTGGAGACGGGTGCCGGTCCAGTAGTACTGGAGACGGGTGCCGGTCCAGTAGTACTGGAGACGGGTGCCGGTCCAGTAGTACTGGAGACGGGTGCCGGTCCAGTAGTACTGGAGACGGGTGCCGGTCCAGTAGTACTGGAGACAGGTATTTGGTAAGAGCTGGAAAGCTGCTGATGAAATATATTTTCTCAATGCTTTTAGCTTTTTTTTTTTTTTAATCGTTGAAAGCGCCCTGATGTTTAACATATATTCATAGTAACAATATTCCATTGATCACATAGTCCTAGCACCCCTATATCCTGTAGATATAATCTTTAGTGCCAAAATGTAATCAGGAGTCTCATTTCTGTGGCACCCTTAATGTGCATGGCACCACAGTGACAAGTGGCACACCTGGCAGACATATTTGGCACTCCAGTGTGCTGTGATACCCCTGGTTAATAACACTGTCACTCCACTGTGCCGTGACAAGCCTGGCAAGTATTATTGCCATCACAGAGTGCCTGACATACGACCTGGGTGCCGTTGGTCAAAAGTACAACAAGGTAATTCCAGTCGCTGTCCGTTCATGTGTTAGCATAAAGCATTCCTGACCCCCAAGACAGTGATTAAATATTACATTTTTTTATATGCCCTGCAAGATAATATATATATATATAATATATATATATATATATATATATATATATATATATATATATATATAATCACACTTCTGTGTATATACACTTGAGAAATACATTCTTATCTGTATATATACACTGTTATTTGTTAATAAGTGTAAACTTGTAAGATATTGCTGTTACGTTAGTTGTTACTGAGAGAGGTAGCAGGGACCAGCAGTCTTACCAGAGTGCAGAACATTTAACAAGCTTCCGTTTCGCACTCGAACAGCAGTATTGGCAACACCTGCCTGCATGGCCAGGGTCGATCAGGTGTAAGTTTGATAGAGGCTGAGATTTCTGTAAGTGCTTACTCTCTCTCTCTCTCTCTCTCTCTCTCTCTCTCTTTCATACATTTCACCACTCGATCTCTTCACCTCTGCCCGTTTCTCTTCCCTACATGGCTCTGTTTCGTGACGTCACAGACATATGTTGGCTTTCTTCCTTCTTGGCATGACGTAGAGCCTCATTACTGGTCCATATTAGTCACGTGATGGAGATGATTGCTCCACCACTGGCTATCATTTTTCATCGCTCCATATCGACCTTTTTTTGACCGCTAATTGGCGATCGTTCTTCACGCGTGCCTTATTGGTCAGTCCTGATGCTCTCTGAAAGCTGATTGGCTCTTACTTTTCCTTGTTTGTTGATAGGTATTGGCGTTTTTTGTATGTTTTGGTTTTAAAGATTTGTTACATTTAAACATTCCTTAATCTCCGGTAGCTGATTTTGTATGCCGTAATCATGTCTCCTCTGGTTCTTCCATCTTCTTACAGTATGTCTCTCGTAATAGTTCATTTCGCTTAGCTCTGGTGCAAGTCTCGTTACAAACCTCTGAACTTTCACCAGTTTCTTGGTTTTCTTTATCAGGTGTGTGTGTGTGTGTGTGTGTGTGTATGTTTGTATGTCACTGTGTCAGTCCCCAGACTGACAGGTACGTGCAAGGCATCTATTATCTGAATCAAGGACGCTTCACTGAATATTCTTGCGCTATTTCCGCCAAGAAAATTCATCATTTATATATATATATATATATATATATATATATATATATATATATATATATATATATAATGAGAGGTTTTTACAAAGTAGAAGTGATGCAAGGAGGGAGGAGTATATGGAGAAGTTAGAGGTATCGGGAAGATGGAGGGAATATTTTGAGGAATTGTTAAATGTTGATGAAGACAGGGAAGCTGTGATTTCGTGTATAGGGCAAGGAGGAATAACATCTTGTAGGAGTGTGGAAGAGCCAGTTGTGAGTGTGGGGGAAGTTTGTGAGGCAGTGGGTAGAATGAAAGGGGGTAAGGCAGCTGGGATTGATGGAATAAAGATAGAAATGTTAAAAGCAGGTGGTGATATAGTTTTAGAATGGTTGGTGCTATTATTTAATAAATGTATGGAAGAGGGTAAGGTACCTAGGGACTGGCAGAGAGCTTGCATAGTTCCTTTGTATAAAGGCAAAGGGGACAAAAGAGTGCAAAAAATATAGGGGAATAAGTCTGTTGAGTATACTTGGTAAAGTGTATGGTAGATTTGTTATTGAAAGAATTAAGAGTAAGACGGAAAGTAGGATAGCAGATGAACAAGGAGGCTTTAGGAAAGGTAGGGATGGGGGTGTAGACCAGGTGTTTACAGTGAAACATATAGGTGAACAGTATTTAGATAAGGGTAAAGAGGTTTTAGTGTCATTTATGGATTTGGAAAAGGAGTATGACAGGGTGGATAGGGGGGCAATGTAGCAGATGTTGCAAATGTATATGATAGGTAGGTTATTGAAAGCAGTGAAGAGTTTTTAAGAGGATAGTGAGGCTCAGGTTAGTGTATATAGGAGAGAGGGAGATTATTTCCCAGTAAAAGTAGGCCTTAGACAGGGATGTGTGATGTCACCATGGTTGTTCAATTTGTTTTTAGATGGGGCTGTAAGCGAAGTGGGAGTTGTCACAGTTCTATCCCGCGGCTGGAGGCTGCTCTACATGAGGCATGGATTAATATACCTCCCCAAACCCTCAAGAATTTGTGAGTGTCTTTCTACACGGCTGAGGGACGTGATTAAGTGTGAAGGACGCAGCACCAAGTATTAAAACCTCAGTTAGTGTGCAAATATATATATTATAATCTTTCATGGAATGTGTTTGTGTTTTGGTACCTGTGTTGGGGAGGGGCGGCATAATGCCGTGACTAGCACTGTAGGGGCTGGTAGGAGAAGAAAATATTCAAACAGCTCCGGGGAGAACCTTGAGTTTTCCCTGAGGTACGTTTGTCTTC
Organism: Cherax destructor; assembly: GCA_009830355.1. Taxonomy (NCBI): domain Eukaryota; kingdom Metazoa; phylum Arthropoda; class Malacostraca; order Decapoda; family Parastacidae; genus Cherax; species Cherax destructor. The sequence goes on along the minus strand of WNWK01000411.1, from coordinate 462,353 downwards.
TCTGAGGATGAGGGTCCCCAGTAAAGTTCTATAGGTGGTACCTCTCCCCACCCTCTCTCTCTCTCTCTCTCTCTCTCTCTCTCTCTCTCTCTCTCTCTCTCTCTCTCTCTCTCTCTCTCTCTCACCTGCAGCACGTATGATGAATTGGAAGGTTAGGTTTGATCTGGTCAAATATTATCAAAAAAGCGTCAAGTTTGAGAGAATTAATTGCTGACTTTGAACTGCTTGAGAGAATGTTCAAGCACACTTAACCTGCAAGTACGACCCCCTCCACCTTTGGTGACTTTCCCAAACACAACCTGTGGTGACTGTGTGACGACACTCAGCACAGGTGAACGACGTACACTTCACACGTGACCAACACAGGTGAACGACATAGGTGAACGCCACCGGTGAATCACACAGGTGAAAGACATAGGTGAAGGACATAGGTGAAGGACATAGGTGAACGACACAGGTGAACGACACAGGTGAACGACACAGGTGAATGACACGGGTGAACGACACGGGTGAACGACACGGGTGAACGACCCCCCGCTGCGCCCCACTTCCACAATCACGATCGCCGTCTCATTAGATTTCCAATTTTTTCCATTTTTCTTCACAGTTTTTTGAGACTGGATTATTTGATTCTCTTTCTCTCTTCTCTCTCTCTCTCTCTCTCTCTCTCTCTCATAAGAACATAAGAACATAAGAAAGGAGGAACACTGCAGCAGGCCTGTTTGCCCATACTAGGCAGGTCCTTCACAATCCGTCCCACTAACAGAATATTTGCTCAACCCAATTTTCAATGCTACCCAAGAAATAAGCTTTGACAATTCTACCCACTCATGCGCGAGTCCCACTCAAATCCAACCCCTCTCACTCATGAATTTATCCAACCTAAATTTGAAACTACCCAAGGTCCTAGCTTCAATAACCCTACTAGGCAGACTGTTCCACTCATCAACTACCCTATTTCCAAACCAATACTTTCCTATATCCTTTCTAAATCTAAACTTATCTAACTTGAATCCATTATTGCGGGTTCTCTCTTGGAGAGATATCCTCAAGACCTTATTTATATCCCCTTTGTTAATACCCATTTTCCACTTGTATACCTCGATCATGTCTCCCCTCATTCTACGTCTTACAAGTGAATGTAATTTTAGGGTCTTCAATCTTTCTTCGTAAGGAAGATTTCTAATGCTATGTATTAATTTAGTCATTCTACCTGAATGTTTTCTAACGAATTTATGTCCATTCTGTAATATGGAGACCAGAACTGAGCTGCGTAATCTAGGTGAGGCCTTACTAATGATGTATAAAGCTGTAATATAACCTCTGGACTTCTGTTGCTAACACTTCTTGATATAAATCCCAGTAATCTATTTGCCTTATTACGTACGCTTAGGCATTGCTGTCTTGGTTTAAGGTTGCTGCTTACCATCACCCCCAAGTCCTTCTCGCAATCTGTATGGCTAAGTTCTACGTTATTTAACTTATAAGTGCTTGGGTTATGGACACTCCCGAGCTTCAGAACCTTGCATTTATCTACATTGAACTGCATCTGCCACTTTTCTGACCACGAATTAAGTTTGTCTAAATCTTCCTGAAGTTCTATGACATCTATGTTTGAATCAATTATCCTACCTATCTTCGTGTCGTCGGCGAATTTGCTCATATCACTAGTAATTCCCTCATCAAGGTCATTGATATATATTATAAATAACAATGGGCCTAAGACTGATCCCTGTGGAACACCACTTGTTACAAGTCCCCATTCGGATTTAACCCCATTTATGCACACTCTCTGCTTCCTATAGGTGAGCCATGACTCGATCCATGACAGCACTTTTCCCCCAATGCCATGAGCTGCCACTTTCTTTAACAGTCTCTGGTGCGGTACTCTATCAAAAGCCTTACTAAAGTCTAAATAAACAATATCGAATTCTTTATCGTGATCAACAGCCTCAAAAGCTTTACTGAAGAAGGTTAATAAATTAGATAGGCAGGAACGGCCCCTCGTGAATCCATGCTGGGTATCATTAATCAAATTATGGTTATCTAGATGGCTTCTAATAATATCAGCTATAATTGACTCTAGTAATTTGCCTACAATTGAGGTCAGGCTTATTGGGCGGTAGTTTGACGGTAGTGACTTGTCCCCTGCTTTAAAAATAGGAATTACATTAGCCATCTTCCACATATCAGACACTACACCTGTTTGAAGAGATAAATTAAAAATGTTAGATATTGGTTCACAGAGTTCCATTTTGCATTCCTTAAGAACCCTTGCAAAAAGCTCATCAGGACCCGGCGATTTATTTTGTTTCAGTCGGTCCAGCTGTTTCATAATCATTTCGCTAGTGACTGTGATATTACATAATTTATCTTCTTCTGGGCCTCTGTAAAAATTAATTACTGGGATATTATTAATGTCTTCCTGTGTGAAAACCGAGAGAAAATAATTATTAAAAATAGAGCACATATCATTCTCCTTGTCAGTAAGATGCCCAAAGTTATTTTTAAGGGGACCTATCTTATCCCTAACTTTTGTTCTATAAACCTGGAAAAACTTTTTGGGTTAGTTTTTGAATCCCTAGCAACTTTAATTTCATAGTCCCGTTTAGCTTTTCTTGTTCCCTTTTAACGTCCCTCTTAATGTCAGTATACTGATTTATAAGATGACCCTCACCTCTTTTTATGCGCCTATAAATTCCTTTCTTCTGCCCTAAAAGATATTTGAGCCTATTATTCATCCATTTTGGGTCATTTCTACTTGATCTAATTTCTTTATACGGGATAAATGTTTTTGGGCAGCCTGTATAGTGTTAAGAAAACTGTCATATTGATACCTCTCTTCTTCACCCCAGTCCACAGTTGATAAGTGTTCTCTAAGTCCATTATAATCTGCTAAGCGAAAATCTGGGACCATTACTGAATTATCCCTACTATCATACATCCATTCAATGCTAAAGGTAATTGACTTGTGGTCGCTTGAGCCGAGTTCCTCTGTAATTTCTAAATTATTAACAAGGGTTTCCTTGCTTGCCAGAACCAAGTCAAGTAGGTTATTTCCCCTTGTAGGTTCTGTTACAAACTGCTTCAAAAAGCAATCCTGAACTACTTCTAAAAAGTCGTTAGATTCTAAATTCCCTGTCATGAAATTCCAATCAATCTGACTAAAGTTAAAGTCCCCTAGAATTACTACGTTATCGTGTCTTGTGGCCTTAACAATTTCCTCCCAAAGTAGTCTCCCTTGTTCCCTATCTAAGTTTGGAGGACGGTAAATCACGCCTAAAATCAATTTTTCACACCCCTCTGAAAATTCTATCCAGACAGACTCTGTATGTGTTAATTCTCTCTCTCTCTCTCTCTCTCCCTAATTTATTTCTCTCTCATTTTCTGTCTCCTAGATTTTAATTCTCTCCCATTTTCATGCACTTTTTCCCCTTCATCTTTCTCTCTCTCTCACACACACACACACACACACACACTGCTCCTGTTGCTGTTGATGTAACTGTTTCTTGTGGTGATGGTGCTGCTACTGTTGTTGCTGCTGCCGCCACTGTTATTGTTTCTGCTGTTGTTGCAGTTATTGCTGTTGCTACAGTTGCAATACTTCTGACATTCCTGTTTCTGTTGCTGTTGTTGCTGCTGTTATTGTTTCTGTTGTCATTGTTGTTGTTGTTACTGCTGCTGCTGCTGTTGTTGTTGCTGCTGTAGGTAAAGTGTCTCCTGTCTACTTGGAAACATATGAGTGAGTTCTCTTCGCAGTGCTGGAACCAGTGGCTGTACCTCAACCCCACTGTACCCCATCAAAAGTGGCTGTACCTCAACGCCACTGTACCCCATCACCAGTGGCTGTACCTCAACGCCACTGTACCCCATCACCAGTGGCTGTACCTTAACGCCACTGTACCCCATCACCAGTGGCTGTACCTCAACGCCACTGTACCCATCACCAGTGGCTGTACCTCAACGCCACTGTACCCCATCACCAGTGGCTGTACCTCAACGCCACTGTACCCCATCACCAGTGGCTGTACCTCAACGCCACTGTACCCCATCACCAGTGGCTGTACCTCAACGCCACTGTACCCATCACCAGTGGCTGTACCTCAACGCCACTGTACCCCATCACTAGCGGGTATAAATCTAGAGAAATATGTGTATATGTGTGTACCCATCACATAATCTAGTTCCTATCCTTGCTGTCTCACCTGGGTAAACAGCACCGCTGGTGTTCAGGACTTCGACCTGTATTCCCACAGGTGGGTTGGGACAACATGGTGGCCAGGAACAGAAAGATATGTGTAGGTGGGTATATTAGTGTGTGTGTGTGTGTGTGGATATTGCTGCATGCAGTCTAGCTTGGGTAAAAAAGTGCTCGTATACACATACATGCACACGTTAGGCTGGGCCAGGAACTGTGAATCGACCCCTGCAACAACACATAGGCGAGTACCACAGTACATGTTTGTATTCCACACATCTAACTCTCGGTTAGTCTCCTTTTCGTAATTGTTAGCCATGATTTACCTGTTTCCGAAGTGGGTGTCATGAAGGATGGTAAGACAGACAGACAGACAGACAGACAACAGAAGAAAAACAAGCATAGGAGTGAAACTGGAAACAAACCCCCCTCTCTCCTCCTGCGTGCACGAAACGTGTCAATCGCACCAACTACCGGAATATCAGTAATAAAGACTGGCATTGTAGTGTTGGTCCAAGACCTCACGACCTGTTGCCAAAGACGACTCTTAGAAAATAAAAAAAAATGGATCAAAAACCCAGAACGGTGCACTAAATACCTGGTCCACTTCTGGTTATTTTTTTCCCCCTCGTCTGGGAAGCTGACCAACCTCTCG
>WNWK01000411.1:257500-452500 GCA_009830355.1 Cherax destructor | reverse complement strand
CCTTCCTCTTCTTTGCCCTCAAATTCTCCTTCTTCCTTCCTCTTTTTCCCTCATCATTCTCTTTTCCTCCACTCTTTCCTCTATCATTAGCCTGTCAGTATTCTGCACTCCTGAAGGTGTCAGTGTTTTGTAATTGAAGATGTTAGTGTTCTGTAATGTATATGCTTCTGTATCTGTCTGTAAGCTTGCACGTGACGTAATACTTTGTAAGGCTTCATGTGACGTAATACTTTGTAAGGCTTCATGTGACGTAATGCTTTGTAAGGTTGCAGGCTGAGATTTGAGAATTTTTTTCACGAGGTTCTTCTTTTCATTTTATTATTATTATTATTATTATTATTATTATTATTATTATGAAATATAGGCAATATTCTGGCAATAATAAATGCTCTGTAATTCTGTTCTGTAGGGTTGCAGGTCCCTATTGGTGCTTATTCGAAAAGTCTTTTATTTTTATATTTTTTCTCAACGATGAGTTCTGAACTTGTCCTATACCTGAAGCGTGCGCGTTTGTCTCCGTATGTAATACAGATTTCGATCTGATTCTGTGTTAAACACGTATTATGTTGGAGGATTCTACTGTGTAGGCGTCGTGATGTTTCCCACCAGTGTGATATGCCCTGCATATTATATATATATATATATATATATATATATATATATATATATATATATATATAAAATAGGAGATACATATCTGATTTCACTAGCTTTGTAATCGATACAACCTGCATTACAGGCACTCCCTGTACTGCCATCTCGCACTCCTGCGGGGTACTTGCTTCCAAGGTTGAGAATCTCTTCTCTAGACTAGATTTTCAAGGCTATGTGAGAGAATGAGAGGAATAGTTGTTAGTATGCTACCTGCGCTGTCCTGGAGGCGGTGGACTGCCCAGCCATGCATGTGAAGGTGATTTATGCAAGAGAGGTAGAGGGAGAAGGAGACGGGGGGGAGGGGAGAGTTGGGCGGATCTTCCGGGCTGTCGTGTCTGGCTGCTGGGGTCATGAACTTGTTTTGGCGACCCTTGTAGTCTCGGCTGAACCCCGTGTGAGACAGGTCGTAAACCACGCCCCTTTCCCTCATCTTCCACCTCCCTTCTCTTTCCCGTCTCCACCCCTCTCCTGTTCCATCCATCGCCCTTAACTCTTCCACCATCTCTTCCTCCACTATTCTTCCTTTCCCTCCACCCTTCCTTCCCTACTTCTCCACTCAGCCACCCTCCCCTCCCCTTCCCATTCATCTCCCTCAACTGTCCTCCCCTCCCTGTCACCTCCGTCTCTCCTCCCCTCCACTTCACGGTCGCTTCACTGCCCTTCACTATCTCACTGTCTGTCAGCGACAAATTATTTTCTCTCGTACAGTGACAAGACCAGAATTGACGAAGCTGTTGAGACGTGTGGGTTGATGTTGCAAGATAGGTTGGTTCCATTGTAGGAGCCCAGGTCAAAGGTCAGAATTGCCCAGGTTAGAAGTTGAGAGTTGCTTAGGAGTAAAGTTCAGAGATGCCTAGTTCACGCCTGTTTCATTATGAACGCCCAGGTCAGAGAGTAGAATTGCCCAGGTAACAGGTCACGTTAGTTTCATTATGAGAGCCCAGATCAAAGGTTAAATTTGCCCAGGTTACGCTGGTTTTATTTTGAGAGCCCAGGGCTAAGGTCAAAGTCGTCCTGGGGGGAAACGTAAGTCTTCTAATAACACGTTTATTTTCCACTATAATCTACCTTGTCCATAATTACTATCATATTTGTTTTGTCTGTTTCGTAAGGTGAAGTCTAAGATCTTTCCTTAATTCATGGTATAACTTATATCTTTGAGGACACGGTAGATTATAAGGTAAAAATAAACATGATAGGAGACAGAGAAACTCACGCGCACAACCCGACCGGAGGTATGTTAGTGCGATAGATACATGAAATGATCATACGCTTTACCAGCATAAAACCTGGTCGATGTGTTTTATAATCAGTGAGGTCATTTAAGAAGATTGGTACCACGCTGGTTCTCAATCCTGTTCATCCGTGACGGCCATTTTCTTTTTCATAATGGCTGTCACACGTCATACGATCAACGAAACCTTGCCAAAAATAATCAGTGATTACAATGCTGATCTGGATTATTCCCGCATGACGCAAAATTCCAGAAATGGGGCCAGAATATGCATTTTTTTTCTTTTTTTTTATATCTTGCTGTCTTCAAATGCGATATCAGAATGGTAATTACGTATAAAGTGTATCAGTCAATAAAACGTAATAATTAATTCAATTGTAATAATAAAAACGAAATAAAAAGAAATCTTTTGTATCTGTATGAGCAATAATGGGAAGTACAGGGATGGGGATATCTGCTGCAGTTTTGAACTGTAGTATTGGCGCCCCTCTGGCAAGACAGTGATGGAGTGAGTGATGGTGAAAATTAATAAGTTGAGCAAAAGAATGGATTTGATAGTTAAAAATAGGAGAGGAGAGTTATTAAATGGAGAGTTAGAGGTATTGGGAAGATGGAGGGAAAATTTTGAGGAATTGTTAAATGATGAAGATAGGGAAGCTGTGATTTCGTGTATAGGGCAAGGAGGAATAACATCTTGTAGGAGTGTGGAAGAGCCAGTTGTGAGTGTGGGGGAATTTCGTGGGGCAGTGGGAAGAATGAAAGGGGGTAAGGCAACTGGGATTGATGGGATAAAGATAGAAATGTTGAAAGAAGGTGGGGATATAGTTTTGGAGTGGTTGGTACTATTATTTAATTAATGTATGGAAGAGGGTATGGTACCTAGGGATTGGCAGAGAGCGTGTATTGTTCCTTTGTATAAAGGCAAAGGGGACAAAAGAGATTGCAAAATTTATAGGGGATAAGTCTGTTGAGTATATCTGGTAAAGTATATAGTAGAGTTATTATTGAAAGAATTAATAGTAAGATGGAGAGTAGAATAGCAGATGAACAAGGTGGCTTTAGGAAAGGTAGGGGGTGTGTAGACCAAGTGTTTACAGTGAAACATATAGCTGAACAGTATTTAGATAAGGGTAAAGAGGTTTTAGTGTCATTTATGGATTTGGAAAAGGAGTATGACAGGATGTATAGGGGGCAATGTGGCAGATGTTGAAGATGTATGGAATAGGAGGTAGGTTATTGAAAGCAGTGAAGAGTTTTTACGAGTATAGTGAGGCTCAGGTTAGAGTATGTAGGAGAGAGAGAGAGATTATTTCCCAGTAAAAGTAGGCCTTAGACAAGGATGTGTGATGTCACCATGGTTGTTCAATATATTATAGATAGGGTTGTAAGAGAAGTGAATGCGCGGGTGTTGGCAAGAGGTGTGAGGTTAAAATATAAAGAATCTAACACAAAGTGGGAGTTGTCACAGTTGCTCTTTGCTGATGATACTGTGCTTTTGGAAGATTCTGAAGAGAAGTTGCAGAGGTTGGTGGATGAGTTTGGTAGGATATGTAAAAGAAGAAAATTTAAAGTGAATATTAGAAAAAGTAAGGTGATGAGGATAAAAACATTAGGTAATGAAAGATTGGATATCATGTTGGAGGGAGAGAGTATGGAGGAGGTGAATGTATTCAGATATGTAGGAGTGGACGTGTCAGCAGAAGGGTCTATGAAAGATGAGGTAAATCATAGAATTGACGAAGGGAAAAAGGTGAGTGGTGCACTTAGGAGTTTGTGGAGCCAAAACCTTTATCCATGAAAGCAAAGTGGGGAATGTATGAGTGTAGTTATACCAACGCTCTTATATGGGTGTGAAGCATGGGTGGTGAATGTTGCAACAAGGAAAAGGCTGGAGGTAGTGGAGATGTCGTGTCTGAGGGGCAATGTGTGGTGCGAATAATGCAGAGAATTCGTAGTTTGGAAATGAGGAGGGGGTGCGGATTACTTAAACTATTATCCAGAGGGCTGAGGAGGGGTTGTTGAAGTGGTTCGGACATGTAGAGAGGATGGAACAAAATGGAATGACTTTGAGAGTGTATAAATCTGTAGTGGAGGGAAGGCGGGGTAAGTCGGCCTAGGAAAGGTTGGAGGGAAGGGATAAAGGAGGTTTTGTGTGCAAGGGGCTTGGACCTGCAGGAAGCATGTGTGAGCATGTTAGATAGGAGCAAATGGAGACAAATGGTTTTTAGGACTTGACGTGCTGTTGGAGTGTGAGCAAAGTAACATTTATGAAGGGATTCAGGGAAACCGGCAGGCCGGACTTGAGTCTTGGAGATGGGAAATACAGTGCCAGCACTCTGAAGGAGGGGTGTTAATGTTAGTTTTATAAATGTAGTGCAAGCACAGCCTCTGGCAAGACAGTGATGGAGTGAATGTGTCAGTAGTTTGTACTGTAGTATTTCAGTTAGCCATGAGTCACTGCCTTCCCTGACTTATGTGGCTAAACTGTTAGTGACTCTGCTGACCTAGCATGATGTTTGAATGCTGCCGTTGCCCTACGGGCACTGGGCAGGGCAGTTCAAGATGAGACATTAAGGAAACAGGTTAGGCTCTGGTACTCTCCCATATTTTACTATTAATATACGTTACAAGCCATCCTACGTGTGTGTATCTACCCAGATCCATGTTCGAACCCCATACGACAATTGGTGGCAGTGTTGTGGGCCTGGATTTACGGGTATTTACGCAGATATAAGATGATCAAGCCTGGTCATTGTGAATGCCCCCCCCCAAGCCAGCCAGCCCACCACACTCTCCCCACCTCCACCTGGCGTCGACAGCCTGCAAAGCCAATTTGTACAGCCGTCTCTTGAGCTCCTGGTTTCGTTTGTGTGATAATGCTTTAACTTTTGAGGAGTTGATCCGGGTTTTGCAATTAAGCCAGCCAGTTAAGCCAGTCTGTGGGAGAGAGCCTCAGTTCATCATCTAGCCTGCTTCAGCCAATCATCCAGCCTGTCTCTTCAGTTTTCCAACCTGCTCCTTCATGCTGTGTGCATAGTTACAAGCATTCAAGTCAGCCAGTCTCGAGGGCTTAAGCCAGCTAAGCCAGCTGCTTCTCCAGCCAAGCCAGAAGTAGCCAAGGAAGTTCCTCTTTGAAGTATTGTCTCCAATATTGCTTTGTACTACAGTTGGACGCTGCACAGAGTGGTATTCACCATCCCTGTGGCATATTGTGGCTTAAGCCACCTGGGATTTTCAAGTGACTGGTGTAGGTGTGCCAGGCATGGGACAAGCCAGCCTCCTACCGCTCCCTCCACCAACCGCCACCCACCACCACTCACATCCCCGCCTGTGGCACTCTCCACCATAGGGTATTCCTTCACCCTTATTGTACCGCTTACACACTGGGTCAAGAGCTGTATTTCACCTGTTTCACCTCAGATTATGCGCATTTCTTCAAGTTTCTCCAAGTGTGGGGTAGGGTGTTGCCGCTGCCAGCCGTGACTCCCACCATCTTCCCCTCGCCACCTTCCCCTCGCCACTTCCCTCACCACCTCTAGCTTCGAGAACTTCAGTGATAATTTTCTGTTTACAGACAGTTGCGTGTGTGAGACATTTCTACAGTGAATTGTTATTCAGAGACTTGTGCCTTCAGTGTAGACTCAGTATTTTCTTGTTCATTAATTTACAATACTTTTCCAGTGTTATTCATTTTCGTGTCTCATTTTATATGTCTTTTGTGTTAATTCTCTACACATGAAGTATTCATTTCTTGTGTACAAATTTATTCTTTGTCTTGTGTGCAGTTTAATTGTTTTTTCAGTCATTCAGTGAAGGTCTTACTCTTTTTTTTTTTTACTCTGTTCTTTCAGTGTTGTGTTTTACACAATATTTCAGTATTGTGTATTATTATTTTTCTTGTATTTTACCTCATTTTCATTGCATTTCCCTTGTGTGTGTTTTTTCTCTGCTAATTCTATGCATTAGTTCATTCAGTGCTCCTTTCCCCAGTGTCTTAAATTACCATTTTACTCTTGTATATGTCATTATATTGTCATACTTTTTTTATATATGCAGTGCTTAATTTGCTTGAACTTTACAGACATTTGCGTGTACTCTTGTCCTATATTTAGTGTGAACCCCAAGAGCTTTATTCACTTATTGATAACAGCGAGTCTTTAGTGCAAGAAAATTTTATACATTGAACAGTGCCATATACCTGTGAGTGATCCCTTGATGTTTCTGTGTTCTGCAATTTGTAAGTGTTCAATTCTTAGTTTTGTACATTGTTTAAAATTCTTAATGCGGGGAAGAGTTGGATAACATACTGTCACAGAAGTCTTGGATGTGAGCCTGAACCTTGATGAATTATTACTGAAAAAGTGTCAGGCAAATTACAGCGTCTGCAACACTGCAATTACAAATTACTTTTAATTAACGGAAGCCAGTGTTATTATTGTAATGATAAAAATAGAGACTACCTACTGGTGTCGTCAGCCTCCGTATTTGTATAGGTCAGTGTAAGGTTAGGTAGGCGTCCTCCAGGAGCCTCCACCATCTGTGGTTGATACTCCAGGTGGTGGCAGCGTCATCCATTGACCCATCCACGCATCATAGATCATCCATCGAAGTCACCTAGAGCTGGACGGTGGAGATGCTTGCCACATTATTAACTCCATACATGTCCTGCCTGGTAAGTAGCGCTCAGGACCTGTTAACTTGATGTTCTTGTGTCGGGGGAAATGGACTCTGTTTTTCGGCACTTCTGTGAGACCGTGGTTCACTTGGCTTCGCTTACAGTAGCTTCTGTGCTGCAGCAGTCGTAAATTAGGACCAAAAATCGTCCAGTAACTAGCAAGACTCCTGTAACAGAGACAGGGAATAAGGTGCTTCCTAACGCATTATTTTCAGGCGTTCCGTGGCTTCGATTTGCCGACGCCACAGAAATTTCAATACGGTATCAAGTCTTGTAAGGGCATGGAAGAAAGGCGGTACATCATCTCTCTCGTGACCAACCTGTGAGCGATGGAACCAGCATCCAAGTAACGAAAATGTTTTCTGGTGTCTATGATTAACCAGTGAGTTAGTTTCTCGTTTGCTCTGTGTTCCAGCTTTCATCGAGTTAGGTTTGTAGATAAACACCACATCAACATACTTGAGACCCCGTGGGGATACCAACGCTCTAAGGGACTACGATTTGTTCTGCGGTGCCAGCGGTGCCAGCCGTAAGCCGCCTGTTTATTTCGCTATTGCCAATTAACTATACGTTAAATGTTAATTTATTTTAGTCTAATAAAATAATTACTAAACTAGTGTATATTATTGAATTGGGCAGAATTCAAGAAACTGAACGTTCTATTTGAAGGAAGAGGATGCCAAGGAAAGTGCCAGACCCGGTGGGCCCTACAGATCAGAAACTTGTTACACAGCTATCGGCAAGACGTGAGTATCTGACTCTCCTTCCACAAGATACTCTGTAGACGAAATACAGAGCACACTCATCACACCAACCCACCGCTTGTGGGCGTTACTACCTTTCTGGCCGGTGTAGCTGGAGGTATTGTTACAAGAGTGGTGCCTCCCTCCTCCAACACACCGGTGCAGTTGGAGGTACATTTGTGACACAGTGGTGCCTCCCTCCAAGCGAGTTGATCTTGCATAAATAATTAAGCTTGCAGCCTCTGCAGTGAAGTGTTTGCTGCGCTCCTTGCACTCAAACGTGTACATACCACTCTTGTTTTATCACCTCAAACTTCAACAACTCGTCTCTTAAGTTTAAACTAGTTAAGAAATGACTTAACATCTTATGTTTGAGGTTTTGCAGCCTCCACCGTGTTGCAGACTGTATCAGTGTTGTAATCTCTGTCATAGTGTTGTAACCCTCCACAAGGCTTGAACCTTCCTTACCCAGTTGGAAACTCCATCCTCCTTCTGAAATCCTCAATCACCCTACTGGAATCCTCCATTACCTTGCTGGAATCCTCCATCATCCTACTGGAAACCATCATTTTGGTGGAACTCACCACCATGGTGCTGGAACCCTTAACCTTTCTGGAACCCTTCACCACCTTGGTGGAACCCTCCAGCACCCTGGTAGAACCCTCCAGCACCCTGGTAGAACCCTCCATCAGTTCCTTCCTGTTATCAACGTGATGCTCATCATTATTTTAATTATCTTACGATTATCTTAGTGTGTCGACGCATACCACAACCACCCACTCACCATCCACAAATCCCCCCTACTCACACCTACTCACCACCTACAACCACCCACAACCAGCTACCTACATCAGCCGCTCGCACCCACCCTCAACCACCCACCCATAATAACCCTCTCTGCCACCACCATCACCCATAACAGCCCTTCCTGCCACCAGCACCACCCACGATCAGCCACCCATAACAATCCCCCTTCCCCTGCCACCCACACCACCCCTTTTAAGCACAAGTATCGTGGGAACTCAATTTTGCCCCTTTCACCCCTTTTGTTCTGGCTATTTTATCAAGCGTCTTCAAGACAGAGGAGACCATCTTGACCCCCTCATCATCCAGAGCTGGAAAGCTTTTAGGTGTAATTTCTTTCTCTAACCAGGGTTATATTCTGCGTCTTAATTATAGAAACTTTTATAATTAATTTTTTTGTTGCATTTGCAACTTACTACGATGGCTGGGTGACTCAAAGAAAGAAAACAACCTTAACCATTATTCGTTTCCTGGCTGCCCTTACCAATTTTTTTAAAATGTTCCACGTAACTGCATATTATTTTTATTTTATTTTTTATTATTATTATTATTATTATTATTATTATTATTGCTGTCAGTATTGCTATAGTTTTTTATTATCGTATCGTTAATGACGCCATCTTGGTCTTCAATAGTTTTATACGTTTAAATAATTGCATCACCATCATCAGTGCCACCATCAACACCATCATCATCATCAACACCATCACTTTCACCCGGAGCATCATTATCATAATTATCATTCATATTATCTTCGCTTTAGCAACAATAATCACAAAAATGGTACCTAGAATTATCACAGTGAGGGCTGAGGAGAGTAATCAGTTTAGAATAACTAACTGGACCAGGTTATTGAAGCGAGATCTCCACTTTAAAACTAGAACCAAAGCTCTTGAGTTGCCCCTCGATCATACGAGACTGACATCATGTGATTGATTTGGACTTGATGGCTGTGCTCTCCTGTAAGGGTATCTGGGAGCGAGTGATGGTGAATGTGATTTTTTTTTTCGGGTCACCTGGCAGTAGTGGGGAGTGGTCGATGAGGTAACTAAAGAATATAATTGCGGTGCATACAATAATAATAACAACAATAATAATAATAATATTTCTACAAGTACACGAACAAGGTATACGGGCCTAGCTGACATATGACATATTGCTATATAGAAAGCCGATTATTATGCTGAGCAATTCGGGCAAATTAGGACAATTTTGTCCCCGGGATGCGACCCACACCAGTCGACTAACACCCAGGTACCTATTTTACTGATAGGTGAACATGGACAGCAGGTGCCTTAAGGAAACACGTCCTAATGTTTTCACCCGTACCGGGGATTGACCCCCATACCTCTGTGTGTGACCTGAGTGCGCTAGCAGCCGAGCTATCAGACAAGGCGTTTACCATTTACTTACCGCAATTAGGAATCCCCGTACATTAACTAATTCGTTTATATCTTGTGAGCGAGCAGCGCCGTATGACCCTTTTGGGTTTAGTGGTTAGTTTTGATTATGATAATTATCTTGTGAACGCCTCTTCCGATCGGGTTCAGAATTTTCAGCGCTGATTTACAGTAACTGGGGAGAAACGTACACGCGTCAACTGGCACGACGAAAAATGCATTTACAGTCAGAATATTTAATCTTTGATTGTATTGTACACAAACAATGTTTTTTCAAAAATACGTGAAATGTTAAAAAAATTAAGAGATATGTGCTAACGTCCATTCCGGTGAATTTTGTGTAGCTAGTTCCTAATTTTAATTTTCTTGTGATAACCTAAGAATGATTCTTCTTATAGGCTTCAAACTTTCACCACTGGTGTATCTTATTTAGATGGTTACGACTGTTATTAAAATGTACTGTTGGCAATTTTTTTTTTTTTTCAATGAAATAATTTAAGCAGATCTTCCGAATGACTTCAGTCTGTGATAACTGATGCATTATATTACTAAAGAATGCCTCTTCTGATCGGCTTCAACTTTTAGTGTAGGTATTTTATTTTTATCCCCGGGAAGCTTTGCATTGATTTTTGGCTGCATAAGTTTTAATTTGCCAAATTTATTAAATAAACGGGTTTTCAACGGCAAAACTGGAGAACAGGACACTGAGGCTATACAGTAGACACTGAGGCTATACAGTAGACACTGAGGCTATACAGTAGACACTGAGGCTATACAGTAGACACTGAGGCTATACAGTAGACACTGAGGCTATACAGTAGACACTGAGGCTATACAGTAGACACTGAGGCTATACAGTAGACACTGAGGCTATACAGTAGACACTGAGGCTATACAGTAGACACTGAGGCTATACAGTAGACACTGAGGCTATACAGTAGACACTGAGGCTATACAGTAGACACTGAGGCTATACAGTACACTGAGGCTATACAGTAGACACTGAGGCTATACAGTAGACACTGAGGCTATACAGTAGACACTGAGGCTATACAGTAGACACTGAGGCTATACAGTAGACACTGACTTACTGAAACTGGTCAGTCGAAGACTGGGAAAGCGTCGCCTGGTCTGAGGAACACCAACTTCTTCTTCGACATGCAGATAGTTGGGTCAAAATTTGGCATAAATCTACATGGGATGACCGGGAGATTCGCAGCATGAAAGTGGAGCCGAGAAATCCGCAGCAGCAACTGCGTGATGGTGTCACGTCAACACGGACCAGAATCTCTTAAGGAACGTTTCCAGCACCTTGTTGAATCCATGCCACCAAGCATTCAGGCTGTTCTGGGCGCTGAAGGAACCCAGCACTAGAAGGGTGTACCTAATAAAGTGGCCAGCGAGGGTATGCGATTGTGTCGTGCCGAATCGGCGAGAGTTTGGCTTGAAAAGACAACGATCATTTTTGCCGAATAAGCGGAGTGAAAATATCTTTATGCGGGAAATCAGCTAAAATCAGACCGGACATAACTAAATAAATAAATATATATATATATATATATATATCATTATATTATCTATTTATTTCAGTTAGTAATAAATATAACATGATCTATATGTCTAGCAGAATTAGCCAAAAAATAAATAACATTCTTTATAGCAAAAATATTTTTTTTTCTCCATTTTCAGTGAAGAAATATTTCTATTAATCCATAAAATATAATAGAAAAGTTCCATTTTTTTAAGGGCAGCTCGGCATAATTGACCAATTCTGTTTATTAGGCATGCGCGGACACACACACACACACACACACACACACACACACACACACACACGTTGACTGCATTTTCTTGAACTGCAAGAAGGCCTTCGATACAGTTCCTCACAAGATATTAGTGCAGAAGCTAGAGGATCAGGCACGTATAACAGGAAGGGCACTGCAATGGTTCAGAGAATACCTGACAGGAAGGCAACAACGAGTCATGGTACGTAATGAGGTATCACAGTGGGCGCCTGTGACGAGCGGGGTCCCACAGGGGTCAGTCCTAGGACCAGTGCTATTTTTGGTATATGTGAATGACATGATGGAAGGGATAGACTCAGAAGTGTCCCTGTTCGCAGATGATGTGAAGTTAATGAGGAGAATTAAATCAGATGAGGATCAGGCAGGACTACAAAGAAACCTGGACAGGCTGGACACCTGGTCCAGCAACTGGGTTTTCGAGTTTAACCCCGCTAAATGCAAAGTCATGAAGATCGGGGAAGGGCAAAGAAGACCGCAGACAGAGTATAGGTTAGGTGGCCAAAGACTGCAAACCTCACTCAAGGAGAAAGATCTTGGGGTGAGTATAACACTGAGCACATCTCCGGAAGCACACATCAACCAGATAACTGTTGCTGTATATGGGCGCCTGGCAAACCTGAGAATAGCGTTCCCATACCTTAGTAAGGAATCGTTCAACAAACTGTACACTGTGTATGACCCTTGTGGTTTAGCGCTTCTTTTGATTATAATAATAATGTTCACTGTGTACGTCAGGCCCATATTGGAGTATGCAGCACCAGTTTGGAACCCACACCTGGTCAAGCACGTCAAGAAATTAGAGAAAGTGCAAAGATTTGTAACAAGGTTAGTTTCGGAGCTAAGGGGAATGTCCTATGAAGAAAGGTTAAGGGAAATAGGCCTTACAACACTGGAGGACAGGAGGTTTAGGGGAGACATGATAACGACATACAAAATACTGCGTGGAATAGGTAAGGTGGACAGAGATAGGATGTTCCAGAGAGGGGACACAGAAACAAGGGGTCACAATTGGAAGTTGAAGACTCAGACGAGTCAAAGAGATGTTAAGAAGTATTTCTTCAGTCATAGAGTTGTCAGGAAGTGGAATAGTCTAGCAAGTGATGTAGTGGAGGCAGGAACCATACATAGCTTTAATACGAGGTATGATAAAGCTCATGGAGCAGGGGGAGAGAGGACCTAGTAGCGGTCAGTGAAGAGGCGGGGCCAGGAGCCAAGTCTCAACTCCTGCAACCACAATTAGGTGAGTACACACACACACAGTGAAGAGGCGGGGCCAGGAGCTGAGTCTCGACCCCTGCAACTACAATTAGGTGTGTACACACACACACACACACACACACACACACACACACTGGAGAATAACACGGTACACGAAGACAGTCACCTCCTCCTCCTCCTTTTGTCTTGCATCTTCTTATGTTTCCTTGCTCTCCACCTGTGAGTACACACACTTACCTCTTCTTTAGGTTCCGCTCTGTAAACCTACCTACCTACCCCTCACACACACACACACACACACACACACACACACACACACACACACACACACACACACACACACACACACAGAGTATATGCGCGTATTATTATTATTTATATAAATAAAGCCGGCACATTTATGCATTTCAAACTAGAGGTGCAGAACTATTTGTGTGTGTGTGTATGTTTTAGTCTTGTTTCGTTGAGGCGTTTTAAATAAATTATTTCTTTTCACAGGTTAGTTTGGGCTTGTGATTGTCTCTTCCGGGTAAGTAAGAATAATGTTTATAGTTTGCGAGTTTAATGATAATCGATATTTACGTTTCTTTGTATTTTGTGACAATCACTTCATGTACAGTAATTTAACAAGTAATTAATCATGTCGCAAAGACAAGAAAATAAACTAATAACTGAACTTGAAGAAAAGTTGAAGAGTAATCCATCAAACTAGTGATGGAATAAATTAGTTACTAACCAGTGACTTTGAATTCTGATGAGCGTATCACTAAATGTTAATGTACCATGAGCAACGGTGTATGTACACTTTGGTGTAAGTCTCAGTTATGTACATATGTCTTGCATGCCTGTCTGTGCCTCTAATACTTGTCTTATCACTCAGTGTGTTCGTGCTGGTCTCCGTACGTAGACAACTTGCCTCACACGCAAAACGTAAAATTCCCCCACTTTCCCACTTGCAAATTAAACTAGAGATTTGTGCAGGCACCGCCACTGCTCCGTGTGTGTTGACTTGTTGAAAAAAAAAATCTCTGATCCTTTCTCATCCAGAGGTAACATTTATTGGAGCTAAAGAACAGAAAAAATTGAAACTATATGTTTAATCGATTTTTAGACGAAGTTATATCAGAAAATTCTGTTTCTTCTGCATCTTTGTTTTATTATTGTGTCGTAGATTATTACATTGGTGGGATTGTGTAGAGAGTAGCCATCCAGGGCGGTGAAACCTCCTCATATGAGTGAAGAGGAAGTCTTAAACCTGTTTTTGCAATTTGGCAGGACAGGAAATCTTGTCTCAGTATAATTAACACGTAAGATTACAGTTAAATATCACTTCTCTTTACATTTAGTCTTCAATTATCTTTAATTGCTCGTGGGTCTCTTTAACACTTCTTATTCCTGTAATCAGGTTAGGTGAGGTTTGTCAGGAAACAGGACAAGTGTTTCCTGACGCGGGTCTTAGTCATATGATGACCCACAGCTGGAATTTTAGTCATCTGACAGAGGCCTTCCGCTGGCTTACCCTTCCACCCCTTTAAAAATTAAGGCTAAAATTATAACTATATATTTTATAATTATTCCTCTAATTTTTCCCTTTTTTCCACTTGAATAAGGGGCAAGTTACCCCCTTTTCTGCATAATTACGAAAAAAATGGACATAATGGAGTTGATTTACCTGAGTCAGTCTTTGTTGTTGGACAACAGTCCAAGTGTTGCAAAAAAATTGTATATTGCATTAATGTGTATAATGTGCATTTCATGTTTACCGAATTGTAAACGAAGAAAAAAGTGTATAACATAAGGTAACGTGTCTTTCGTGCAGTGAAGACTGTGGATCGACCCTCCTCTACTTCACATGGAAAAAAAGATACAGAATTACAGTATTTGGGGTTTGTATTTAAAGGCTTTACACACTGTGCTTTATATTTGTGGTTGATTTTGATGTTTTCATTACTCTCAGCCGAAACGTATAGTGATATTTTAATCTCGATGCTTTTCTGCATCAAGTTGCATACAGAGGATGTGATCCACTGCAGTGTTGTCATCCCCACATTCGTTGTGCTACCGATAGCTCCATCGGCGTTATTAGCGGTGAACTCTGGCCTCCACTGACCTGTGTCAGGGTGCGTGGTGGCCCAGCTTGACAATGTCTTTGAGGATACCTGACAACAAGAATTTGCACTTGAGGATCTTCACCGGGTGTCTCAAGACTAGTTACGTCTCTGCTGCCGGAGAAAGAGAGAGAGAGAAGATAAGGAACGTGAATATTTATGTATGTGTTCGTATTTTAAAAGTACGAAAGGCTCTCATGAGGCTATAAATTGTGTGCGACCCTAAATGATCTGTTTACTGGCCGGTCCAGGAGCCAAGACTCAACTCCTGCAGTATGCTGAAATGAGAACGGGTTTCTAATTTTAACAGAGGCTTAAAAAAAACATTTCAACAAGAGTTCAGCAACATTTAGCAACACTGAAATCTCTCGTCCCCCCAAAATAAATAAAAATATAAAGAAGAAGCAAACGATTCGACACAGAAAAATAGGAAAAAAAAACAGAAAGATCACAAACCCAGAAACGCAATACAGACTAGTCAAAAATTAATGTACCAGTACAGTATAAGGAATTACAAAAGAGTTTAATGTAAAGAGCAGAGTAAGTGTGAAAAGTAAAAATACTCGGGTATACATTAATAATGAAATGCATCTGCCTGAGCTGGGAAATACAAACAGCCGGTGCTGGGAAATGCAGACAGCCGGTGCTGGGAAATGCAGACAGCCGGTGCTGGGAAATGCAGACAGCCGGTGCTGGGAAATGCAGACAGCCGGTGCTGGGAAATGCAGACAGCCGGTGCTGGGAAATGCAGACAGCCGGTGCTGGGAAATGCAGACAGCCGGTGCTGGGAAATGCAGACAGCCGGTGCTGGGAAATGCAGACAGCCGGTGCTGGGAAATGCAGACAGCCGGTGCTGGGAAATGCAGACAGCCGGTGCTGGGAAATGCAGACAGCCGGTGCTGGGAAATGCAGACAGCCGGTGCTGGGAAATGCAGACAGCCGGTGCTGGGAAATGCAGACAGCCGGTGCTGGGAAATGCAGACAGCCGGTGCTGAAATGCAGAAGGTGTGGAATCAGACAGCCGGTGCTGGGAAATGCAGACAGCCGGTGCTGGGAAATGCAGACAGCCGGTGCTGGGAAATGCAGACAGCCGGTGCTGGGAAATGCAGACAGCCGGTGCTGGGAAATGCAGACAGCCGGTGCTGGGAAATGCAGACAGCCGGTGCTGGGAAATGCAGACAGCCGGTGCTGGGAAATGCAGACAGCCGGTGCTGGGAAATGCAGACAGCCGGTGCTGGGAAATGCAGACAGCCGGTGCTGGGAAATGCAGACAGCCGGTGCTGG
Source organism: Cherax destructor (assembly GCA_009830355.1). Lineage (NCBI taxonomy): Eukaryota > Metazoa > Arthropoda > Malacostraca > Decapoda > Parastacidae > Cherax > Cherax destructor. Next base: position 436,575 of record WNWK01000411.1, on the reverse strand, counting down.
GAAATACAGACAGCCGGTGCTGGGAAATACAGACAGCCGGTGCTGGGAAATACAGACAGCCGGTGCTGGGAAATACAAAGAGCCGGTGCCGGGACACCTCAGTAGGGCGCTGAGGATATGGTCTTAACATTCCGAAGCTGGATAAGCTGCCTCAGCAACTTAAAATTGTTGTCGTTCAGCAGAGGTGGAGTTACTGTTATGTGGGTAATAATGTAAGTATTAATGTTTACGAACAGCCTACCACACCTCGCTTAACATCAGTCTAAAACTAATGTTTTCAGGAGAGCTCAGTGCTGGGTGGGATGGGGGTCGAGATGTGTTTGAAAACACTGAATTTCCAGAGTTATATATTCATGTGTAGTGAGCAGTAAATATTAGTTAGCTTGGAAGAAATGACCGACAAGAATGACAAGAAAGCGGTGAATTGAATAGCAAATTGTATATTATAATTGGATTCAATTAGTGAATAGAAAAAAAATTACCATTTCACGGAGACCTATTTAGCCAATCAGAGATCTTGGTCCTCTTGAGGACCATGAGATATATAAACCAAAGACGCGTATTTCTCTCAGCTTATATAAACTGACAGTTTACTTTAATCCCTGTTTTAGAAATTACAAGTAATCTTGACTGGTAGTTTACTGGCCTGTCCAGGAGCCAAGACTCGACTCCTGCAGTATGCTGAGTCAAAACGGCTTTCTGTTTTAAACAGTAACTTAAAAAAAACATTTCTACAAGGCTAAAACACGAAAAAAGTTACGCGCAGCCTTAATTACCCTCAATCAAGTCGATAGGCTTTAAAAAACCCATTAAACCACCAACCTAAAGCGACGTCAGCAGCAACACCTGTGTACATTAATTAGCTTAACACAAGCTGCATCGTTGACTGGACGCAGAAATGTATTTCCAAGTCATGTATTAAAATGAAAGACGATGCAACTTATAACAGTAAAGGGACATCAGTATTCATAGTCAATAAAAATGTAAGATACTTGTGACTTAAATCGAAGAACCCCCAGTGAAAATATGCCATGGTGGCTTCCATGGGTTATCCTGAGTTATTAACCCACATGATTAATAAAATCTGCTGCTTCAGGGTGGCAAGAATTAGGTTGCTCCGAGAATTGCAAATTGGTTTTTGTTATAGTTATGGTGAATAAACCACGACTGAGGACCTCATCTCGTTTTCTGTGTTGAGAGAGAATGAACGATGTTGTGGGGTAACTAATTTCTTTTATAGACAATTGAAGTCGAAGATTTTATTCTGAATAGTAACCACGGACTCTTAATTAATTTTCCCAGAGGGTAAATAATTATCAACATGGGAAGAGTAATGTTTATTAAATCCTGGAGCGTTAATAATTTTAAAACCTAGACGACGAGGAGGAGAAGGAAGAGGAGAAGAGGAAAAGGAGGAGGAGGAGGAGCAGCAGAAGTAGTAGTAGTAGTAGGAGGGAGAGGAGGAGAAAGAGGAAAAGGAAGAGAAAGAGGAAAAGGAGGAAGAGAAGAAGGCTATACACTAGATCACATAACCCCCAACCCTCTGTGATTTACTTGTAACTTGTTTTGAGTGTTCCTAGTCTTGCTGACCAGCCGGGGCCAGGCCTCCCTATTGATTGCCTGGTCTATCAGGCTGTTGCTTGCCTGCCGGCCCATATCCATCACAGCCTGGTTGATCTAGTGATCCAGTTTCTTCCTGAATACTTCTACACTTGTTCCAGCAATATTTCTGATACCTGCTGATAGCAGGTTGAATAGTCTAGGCCCACGGATGTTGATAGTGTTCTCGTATGGTATCCATGGCGCCTCTGCTTTTCACTGGTTTATTTTATACTTCCATATCTCTTACTCTAGTGCATTATGATAGTGTGCAGATTTGCGACTAAGTCTCTCCCTCACATCTCCTGAGAGCACATTCCCAGTTTTTGAGTCATTCCCAGTAGTTTAAATGATTTATTATTTCTGTGCAGGTATTAAACATGTTAAGAATTTTTGGCAGCTCTGGTGTCTCACCAGATGAGAATGGAGCTGTCAACGATGAACAGTACTCCATGCGAGAGGGTTCAAGTGATTTGAATAGTGTCACTAGTTCATTATTTCTCTTGTTCTGGAAGTTCTCATTATTAACGCTGTCATTTGCTTGGCTTTTGCAACGTTTGCTTTATAGTGTTCTTTTAAGAACAGTTCAGCTGACTTTATTATCCCCAGGTATTTTGACCTGTTTTTATGGTGACCATCCAGTGCATGCAAGAAACATAGTAGCTAAACCTCTAAACCCACGTGGGGCAAAGGAGCTGCTGTTCAACACCCTTAAAAAAAAAAACCAGGAGCTACAATTAAACCCTCCCATAGAGGCCCAGCAATTGGAGACCAACCCTCGAAAGCTGCAAACTAGCTGTATGTTAGCTCTTTCAAGAGACCCAGGAGCTAGAACAGAGCCCCATCAAGCACTGTATCACTACGAAATAATCACTACTTAATATAAAATAATATACACAGTGGACTCACACTATCGCCACACTAGACAAAGTCTCTTACCAATTCACATTAGATACTAAGTTATCGTTCTTTAGTTATGCTCGAAAACTTTGGGGAAATAAATAAAAAAACTGACATAACCTAACAGACAGACAGTATGACCTGACAGTTTAACTTGACGGACAGTATACCTGAAAGACAGTATAAACCTCCTTGGTTAATAATCCAATAGTCTTCATTTTAACTATACTGACATACTATTTTGTAGTCTCTCTCTCTCTCTCTCTCTCTCTCTCTCTCTCTCTCTCTCTCTCTCTCTCTCTCTCTCTCTCTCTCTCTCTCCACCACACACACACACACACACACACACACACACACACACACACACTGATTATCGTGAAGCACTACAAAGGTGTTTGACTAGAGGCAATAGTGGGGTGCCAGCCCTCGCCTGTCTAGTACCTCTCTGGTGCCGGTGGTGGTAGTGCGAAATGCCCGGCGTGCCGGTGGTGTTAGTGGGTAGCTGCTGGTGCCCACAACACTCACTCCTGCAAACATCGCCTTTTCGGGTTTAGCGAATTCGTGAATAATAATAACAACAGTATGGTGACATGACGATGCTGACTGACATGATTAGCTCTCATTGCCTCTTCTACTTGAGATGAAACAATACCAGTATTCTTGCCGATACCGATACTATTAGAATTAGCTGATACCACCGATACCGATACTTTACCACACGCGCCTAGTATCTACTTAATTAAACTGTGACTGTTACCTTGGTTTTATAAACCGCGGTAAATGTTTTATAACCGAGACTACAGGGCACTACTAATGAAGATTTCGGACCAGCAGGGGTGTTACAGTATGGGTTACAGCCACACACAGCAGTGTGTGTGTGTGTGTGTACTCACCTAATTGTACTCGCCTAATTGTGGTTGCAGGGGTCGAGACTCAGCTCCTGGCCCCGCCTCTTCGCTGTCCGTTACTGGGTCTCTGCTCTCCCTGCTCCATGAGCTTTATCATACCTTGTCTTAAAACTATGTATGGTTCCCCCCTCCACTATATCGTTCGCTAGACTATTCCACTTCCTAACTACTCTATTGCTGAAGAAATGCTTCCTAACATCCCTTTGACTCATCTGAGTCTTCAGCTTCCAGTTGTGTCCCCTTGTTTCTGTGTTCCCTCTCTGGAACATCCTGTCACTATCTACCTTGTCGATTCCCTGCAGTATTTTGTATGTCGTTATCATGTCTCCTCTAACCCTTCTGTCGTCCAGTGTTTGTTAGTCCTATTTCCCCCAACCTTTCTTCATATGGCATTCCCCTGAGCTGTGGAACTAGCCTTGTCGCAAACCTTGTGTGTGTGTGTGTGTGTGTGTGTGTGTGTGTAAACAAGCCAGTCCTTTCACACTGAGGTAGGGTATCCCCAAAAAGAGAAACACTTTTAGTGTCTCTCATTCAATTCCTGTCTCGCCAGAAGCTTGCTGGCATCACAGTTCAGTTGATTCTCTCAACTACAGCATCCCCACCCCTCCTTCAGAGTGGGCTCAGGACCGGCTAACCGGTTTTCTCGATTCCCTTCATAAATGTTACCCTGCTTACACTCCAACAGCACGTCAAGTCATACAAACCACTTGTCTCCACACCGATGTAATGAGCTCACACAAGCTTCTTCGATGTCTAAGCCGCTAGCACTCAAAACTTTTTTTTTTTTTTAGGACCCTCTCCAGCCTTTCCTAAGACCACCCCTACCCCTAGATTTAAACACCTTCCAATTCATCTTAATTTGCTAAATCCTCTCTAGATGTTGCAACCACCTCAGCAATCCCTCCTCAGCCCTCTGAATAATACTTTTGGTAACCTCTCTTCATATTATTCACCCATCACATCGCCCTCAAACATGATATCTTCACTGACTCCAACTTTCTCTTGGCTGCAACATTTAATACCATGCTTCACGCCCATTTAACTGTCTTGGTAACACACACACACAGGGGGGGGGCAGGAGCTATCACTCGACCCCTGCAACCACAACTAGTTGAGTACAACTAGGTGAGTACACACACACAAACACACACACGGAGAGAGAGAGAGAGAGAGAGGGTGGATAGACTGCATTTTCTTGGACTGCAAGAAGGCGTTCGACACAGTTCCTCACGAGAGGTTAATGCAAAAGCTAGAGGATCAGGCACACGTAACAGGAAAGGCACTGCAATGGATCAGAGAATATCTGACAGGGAGGCAACAACGAGTCATGGTACGTGACTAGGTGTCAGAGTGGGCACCTGTGACGAGTGGGGTTCCACAAAGGTTAGTCCTAGGACCTGTACTGTTTTTGGTATATGTGAATGACATAACGGAAGGGATAGACTCAGAAGTGTCCCTGTTTGCAGATGATGTGAAGTTAATGAGAAGAATTAAATAAGTTGAGGACTACAAAGAGACCTAGACAGGCTACAAGCCTGGTCAAGTAAATGGCTCCTTGAATTTAACCCTGTCAAATGTAAAGTCATGAAGATCGGGGAAGGGCAAAGAAGACCGCAGAGTATAATCTAGGTGGCCAAAGACTGCAAACCTCACTCAAGGAAAAAGATCTCGGGGTGAGTATAATACCGAGCACATCTCCTGAGGCACACATTAATCAGATAACTGCTGCAGCATACGGGCGGCTGGCAAACCTAAGAATAGCGTTCCAAAACCTCACTAAGGAATCGTTCAAGACTCTGTACACCATATACTTCAGGCCCATACTGGAGTATGCAGCACCAGTTTGGAACCCTCACCTGGTCAAGCACGTCAGGAAATTAGAGAAAGTGCATAGGTTTGCAACAAGACTAGTCCCAGAGCTAAGGGTATTGTCCTACGAAGAAATAGATAAGGTGGACAGAGACGAGATGTTTCAGAAAGGGGACACAGTTGGAAGTTGAAGACTCCTATGAGTCAAAGGGATGTTAGGAAGTATTTCTTCAGTTATAGAGTTGTCAGGAAGTGGAATAGCCTAGAAAGTGACGTAGTGGAGGCAGGAACCATACAAAGTTTTAAGACGAGGTTTGATGAAGCTCATGGAGCAGGGAGAGAGATGACCTAGTAGCAATCAGTGTAGAGGCGGGGCCAGAAGCTATGACTCGACCCCTGCAACCACAAATAGGTGAGTACAGTTATAGCCAGGAGTGAAGGGCACAGTGATCCAAGTTACTGAGTAAATGCAGAGACGGTCTGGACCATATTCTGAGGCCTGTCACATTCTAGTTTCAGTATACCATTTCGTGATGCTACTAGTAGTGTGATTTATCTCTACCCGGGGATCGTGAGTTCTAGATCACTACCCGGGGATCGTGAGTTCTAGCTCTCTACCCGGGGATCGTGAGTTCTAGATCACTACCCGGGGATCGTGAGTTCTAGCTCTCTACCCGGGGATCGTTGAGTTCTAGCTCTCTACCCGTGGATCGTGAGTTCTAGCTCTCTACCCGTGGATCGTGAGTTCTAGCTCTCTACTCGGGGATCGTGAGTTCTAGCTCACTACTCGGGGATCGTGAGTTCTAGCTCACTACCCGGGGATCGTGAGTTCTAGCTCTCTACCCGGGGATCGTGAGTTCTAGCTCTCTACAGGGGATCGTGAGTTCTAGCTCTCTACCCGGGGATCGTGAGTTCTAGCTCTCTACAGGGGATCGTGAGTTCTAGCTCTCTACCCGGGGATCGTGAGTTCTAGCTCTCTACCCGGGGATCGTGAGTTCTAGCTCTCTACCCGGGGATCGTGAGTTCTAGCTCTCTACTCGGGGATCGTGAGTTCTAGCTCTCTACCCGGGGGTCGTGAGTTCTAGCTCTCTACCCGGGGGTCGTGAGTTCTAGCTCTCTACCCGGGGATCGTGAGTTCTAGCTCTCTACTCGGGGATCGTGAGTTCTAGCTCTCTACCCGGGGATCGTTGAGTTCTAGCTCTCTACCCGGGGATCGTTGAGTTCTAGCTCTCTACCCGGGGATCGTTGAGTTCTAGCTCTCTACCCGGGGATCGTGAGTTCTAGCTCTCTACCCGGGGATCGTTGAGTTCTAGCTCTCTACCCGGGGATCGTGAGTTCTAGCTCTCTACCCGGGGATCGTGAGTTCTAGCTCTCTACCCGGGGATCGTGAGTTCTAGCTCTCTACCCGGGGATCGTGAGTTCTAGCTCTCTACCCGGGGATCGTGAGTTCTAGCTCTCTACCCGGGGATCGTGAGTTCTAGCTCTCTACCCGGGGATCGTGAGTTCTAGCTCCTACCCGGGGATCGTGAGTTCTAGCTCACTACCCGGGGATCGTGAGTTCTAGCTCACTACCCGGGGATCGTGAGTTCTAGCTCTCTACCCGGGGATCGTGAGTTCTAGCTCTCTAACCGGGGATCGTGAGTTCTAGCTCTCTACCCGGAGATCGTGAGTTCTAGCTCTCTACCCGGGGATCGTGAGTTCTAGCTCTCTACCCGGGGATCGTGAGTTCTAACTCTCTACCCGGGGATCGTGAGTTCTAGCTCTCTACCCGGGGATCGTGAGTTCTAGCTCTCTACCGGGGATCGTGAGTTCTAGCTCTCTACCGGGATCGTGAGTTCTAGCTCTCTACCCGGAGATCGTGAGTTCTAGCTCTCTACCCGGGGATCGTGAGTTCTAGCTCTCTACCCGGGGATCGTGAGTTCTAACTCTCTACCCGGGGATCGTGAGTTCTAGCTCTCTACCCGGGGATCGTGAGTTCTAGCTCTCTACCCGGGGATCGTGAGTTCTAGCTCTCTACCCGGGGATCGTGAGTTCTAGCTCTCTACCCGGGGGTCGTGTAGTAGCCCATGGGTTTTAGATTTTTCATGCTTTATTTAATCATTTATTTAGCTGAAAGACCATTTGGAAGAATAACCAAAACTAATGATAAAGATTAATAAGCCAAGTCACTTATCTCCTGCCTTCAAGATGGGTGGACTACCTTGAGTCTGGCGAAGGGGCTCTTGATTAGGGGGAATAGCCCTCCGTTTTTTTGTTTTTATTAACCTCTACTGCTTCACAGTTCCCAAAGGCTGCATGACCCCTAAGGGTCATGCAGCCTTTGAGTATTGTGGTATTATGTTCCTAAGAACATAATAGCAGGCTCCTCAGTGACAACGGGTAGAATGAGTGTAAAGAAAGAGAGAATTCGGACCGCCAGTCAGAGACGATCATAATGGTATTCAACCGAGAAGATCAGTCACACTAAGTAGATTTAACCCAGAATAACGTTAATGTTATTTCCATTTTTCGAGGAATATTACGCCTCGATAGTATTGTAATATAGTCATCTTTCTTCTGAGTCTCGTCTGTAGTGTAATTTTTCGTAAATGCTGTTGAAAAAAGGTGTGTCCAAATTGAATAGCAAATGGGAAGGCTTTAATGGTACGTGGTATTCAATGTTAGATGTTCTATTTAAATTGCAATTAGGAAAAATTGCAGTGTTTAGAGTAAGTTCATAAGAGAGCGGACTTTAGATTTTCCTGATGGGCTTGTTCAAAACTGAACGGATCTGAAAACTGAGGAGTACTGCGGGGATTTGAACTCATAAATATTGGACAGGACAATAACCATGCCACATATAAACTAAATAATATAGATCTTAATACTACTGATTGCGAAAAGGATTTAGGAGTTCTGGTTAGCAGTAATCTAAAACCAAGACAGCAGTGCATAAGTGTTCGCAATAAAGCGAACAGAATCCTTGGCTTCATATCAAGAAGCATAAATAATAGGAGTCCTCAGGTTGTTCTTCAACTCTATATATCCTTGGTGAGGCCTCATCTAGATTATGCTGCACAGTTTTGGTCACCGTATTACAGAATGGATATAAATGCTCTGGAAAACGTACAAAGGAGGATGACTAAGTTGATTCCATGTATCAGAAATCTTCCCTATGAGGATAGACTGAGGGCCCTGAATCTGCACTCTCTAAAAAGGCGTAGAATTAGGGGGGATATGATTGAGGTGTATAAATGGAAAACAGGAATAAATAAAGGTGATGTAAATAGCGTGCTAAAAATATCTAGTATTGACAGGACTCGCAGCAATGGCTTTAAGTTGGATAAATTCAGATTCAGGAAGGATATAGGAAAGCATTGGTTTGGTAATAGAGTTGTCGATGAGTGGAACAAACTCCCGAGTACAGTTATAGAGGCTAAAACGTTGTGTAGTTTTAAAAATAGGCTGGATAAATATATGAGTGGGTGCGGGTGGGTGTGAGTTGGACCTGACTAGTTTGTGCTACTAGGTCAGATGCCGTGCTCCTTCCTTAAGTGAATGTAACCTGACCTGGATGGGTCGGGGCATTGGCTTAAGTCGGTGGGAGATTTGGACCTGCCTCGCATGGGCCAGTAGGCCTGCTGCAGTGTTCCTCCTTTCTTATGTTCTTATGTTCTTATGAACCCCATCCCCCCGGGTTGGAATCCAGCGCACTAACACCATGAGCAAGTATCAGGTATAAGTATCGAAACCGGTTTTTCATCTGAATCTCAAGGAATGTGGTAAGCCCCAAGTGTTGTCCCAGACCCAAGCTTACTCGCTGGTAGATAAACAAAGAGTTGTATTTTTCATGTGTCCTTCACAGGGGATTGAAGAACATTGTGAAAGTAGACGAGGAAAGAGCCAGATATATAAACAGCATTAGTTACGTGTTGCAGAAACGCCAGGTGATGCAAGTTCGATACTCTATTCGCTAGTACTCCCGTGCTAGTCGTACTCCCATCCTCACATTATTTAGCATTTCTTCTTCTCGCTCTTGGTGTTCTACTGAAGAGGACCTTCGATCCCCAAGTTAAAATATAAAGACTAACCTTTGCCGTTTTGTTTTTCTCCCTGTGAGATGATTTTTATTAGTACTCCCAGGTGTGCATAAACGCATGGGTTTTCTACCGAAGGTCCTCTACCTCTGGTCAGGTCAAAGAGTTGGGCTACAGTCCACGGGACTACATTCCGCACTGAAACCCACATTGAGGCTATCTCATGAGAAGACCTATTTGCTTTTTTATCTAGATTAAGGAATATCTTGTATTATCTATCCGTATTAGTCAAGGATAGTGTAAAGCATCCTTCTGGCAAGACAGTGATGGAGTGAATGATGAAAGTTTTTGTTTTTCGGGCCACCCTGCCTTAGTGGGAATCGGCCGATGTGTTAATATAAAAAATAATAAAAAAAACACTTTTTTTTACTGAGGTTTTCGATAAGTTTAAGAATCCAGTTTATAAAAGTCAGTGTTGATTTACACATTACTCTGAGACTTGTTTTGATGCTTGACTCGTTTACATTTCCTTCCTAAAAGCGCATCCTTTCTCTCCAAGTGTAAATCCGATAGTTGTTTACAGCAACAAACTCGTACCTGGTACGTATTGTTTACAACTCCAAGTGTAAATCTAACTCGAGGCAAAAAACACAACAGCGACAGAGTTTTATCTTGCATTGTCTAGCGGTGCTTGTTGTTTGGTCGTGTGTTTTAATGAGTCAAGAGGCGCACACGGGCGTGCACATGGAGACAAACTCGGCCCACAGACGGGCGAGATACTGCCATAGTGTGGCCACTTGTAGCCAGAGTGTTGACATGTGTTGTCATAGTGTTGACAGAATGGCAACACGGGCCGGTCGGAGCCAGCTTAAGGCGAAACTTCGACAGCTTTCGGAGAGTTATGACCACCGTCTCTCCTCCGACAAGTTCCTCTTCTCCGCCTTTCCGCCTGTCTTCTCCCCGATCAGTCCATCGCCGACCAGCCAGTCACCGACCAGCCAGTCACCAACCAGCCAGTCACCGACCAACCAGTCACCGACCGGTTCATCGCCGGCCAGTTCGCGTCATATGTTGCCGATAAACACAACCCCGACCCAATTATCCTCGACCAGCCCCTCGCCGACCAGTTTATGGTCGGTGAGTTTACGTCTTTCCACTCCGTCACCGACCAGGTCATCGCCGACGTATGTGAAACCGACCAAGCCTCCACTTACTAGGATATCGGCGATCAGAATGTCACCGACCAGCGAGTCACCGACTTATCTGTCACCAAACGGTCACTCGCCGATCTGTTACTCGCCGACCAGTCAGTCGCCGATCAATCAATCGTCGGTCAACCAGTCTTCGTCCAGCGAATCAACCACCGAGTCACCAGCCAGCCAATCACCAGTCAACAGGTCACCGACCAGCCAGTCGCAAATTACACAGCTGCCGACGAATTTATCGATCACGCTGGCGAAGTCGGCTTGTGGAAGGGAGACACCGACCTGCTCTTCCCCGACGATTCTCCGACTAAATGCCCCAGGTAAGCTTGAATTAAGTCTAGGCACTACACACACACACACACACACACACACACACACACACACACACAAACTACCTCAGACTTAATTGTAAACGGTACTACACCGAGTTGCAGTTGTTAAATTGCGTTAAATTGTAAATTATATGTTTAATGATATCTTTAGCTCTTCCGCGAGATGATAAAAATATTGATGCTGATAATGATAATGTACACTGGTAGCATGTTAGCGCGTGTGTGTGTGTGTGTGTATGCTTTAGCACTTGTCAAAGGCACTTGTTCATAGACACTTGGCCTGTTTGTAGTTTGTGTGTGTGTGTCAGATTTCATGTCTGCTGACCCCTGTGTTGAAGGATCCGTCCACAACATCAAGCTAACGAGAAGGATACCAGCATCAGGATGTTTACACGTTGAAGAGTCCTTCAAACTTCTTGTATTGACGAGTCCGTCATCTGTGTGTAGTTAATGTGTAGGATGAGAGAGAGAGAGAGAGAGAGAGAGAGAGAGAGAGAGAGAAATGGGGACGAGTTGTAATGTGTGTGTGTTTTCCTGCGTTTCTGTTTCTGTTTGTATTTGCGACTGGTGTCCTTGGTGTGTGTTTGTGTACGTGACACCAGATGGTTGTCGTGTGAAGCAACAACTTGAGAGACGTGAAGGGTGAAAGCAAACTTGTCGTGTTTTTAACGGGACGATAAATGGGGTGAAGGCAGCAGATGGCAAGTGACCAGAGGACGAGGAAGCAAGGAAGCTGGAACTCAGCTTGGAGGGCAGGTATTAGCCACAAATATATTAAAAAAATGACACCTTTATTACTGAGAATATTTCGCTTCGTGTCAGAGCTTTCATCATGATAAAGCTGTGCAGTGAGCAAAACGTGTTTCTACAGTATCTATGCCATACCAGGAACTAAGAAACAGGTTGGATTAGCAACCAGGAACTCAAGTCGAAGAAACAACGAGATAGGGATTTGAAAGCCGTAAAGCAGAGAGTATCAACTAGCGATTAGGGTCCAACAAGCAATTAGGGCTGACACTTGCCCTAAAACACAGTCTGAGAGAAGAAATTTCTTCTCCACTCCTCTTTAATATCCCATCTTATCATTTCATTCTCTGCCTTCTTCTTTCCTTGTTGTTCATCCTTTCATTATTCCTTTTTCCGTTGTCTCCTCTTCCTCCATTATTTTTCACCCTTTGCAACTTCTCGAGTCATGTCAACTAGGAGAGTGTATCTGGAGGAAGAGGAGAGGGGGGGGGGGTGCGTCCTCCCGGCTTATGAGAGGTAGGAAGATAAATTTAGATTTAGTTTATTGTGCACCCCATATCCATCCTGTGGACGGTAGAGCAAGAGCATATGGATACACAAAAGGCCTAGGAACTAGGCCCCAAAAGAGTTGACAGGAGTACATATGGATTTATATCTACAGTTCACGTATCTGTTTCAAGCAATTTAGGAAATTTGCTTAATATGTCCGACATCTTTTCATTAATAAAATATTTTGATATGTCACTTAGGTTATTATATCTCTATATTCCTCGATAAGTGGACAATTAAGCACATAGTGTTCAAGATAAGTGACCGTAGGGCTGGCCACATACTATTTTGCATTTGGTTTGATCATCTCTGTGTCTCCCAAACTGCCAGAAGTACTTGTAACCACCACAACATCAGTCAGTCTGTTAGCTTTGCATGTTGCTCCATAAACGTACTTATCTACGTTCATGTTATAGTTGATTATAGATCTACTGAGGCTTCTAATTGCATTCCTATAACATTCAGTTTCATTATTTACTTCCCTCTTGATATAATTCCTAATGCTAGACACAGATATACCAAAGTTATATTCTACATTCTCCTTCGGGGTACTTTTATTGGCTAACGTATCAACTTTATTATGAAGGAATAGTCCAGTGTGTGATGGAATCCATAACAATTATACATATGTTATAACTGTGAAACTGATTTGTATAGTGTTATACCACATTCAATGAAATTGATTTCATTAATATCACTACACACACACACTTGTGGTTAGGCCACTTACCTTTATTACCCCACATCCAATACCCCCACCCACCCTTTTTCCATATTTCCATCTTCCTTCCCCATCTTACCAAAGCTCTGGTCATTCAAGTCAAGTACATTAATTTCTTTTTCCCAGATTTTTAAGTATCTATATTTGGCTTCTCAAATGAGCATGTTGTTAGTCATTATGTGAGTCAAGCTCCTTCGGTGATGACATAGAATCAGTAATAATTATAGAGTCAAGCTCAGTGTTATAAGTTAACTTTAGAGCCATTAGGACGGCAAACGATTCACTTTGCAGTATAGACGCCCCGTTGTTAATTCTTATGCCTAACTCAAAGTTCCTATTGTTCTTAACGAGGGAGGTAACAACAAGAGCAGATGCAGCCCTGCCAGTAGACTCCTGCTTAGAACCATCAGTGTATATAACTTGTGATAAATTATTACTACTAATTAGACGAGAAATGACTAGAAACAATTGGAAAATAGGGTTGAACAGATTTGATTGCTATGTTATGCATCCAATATCCACTCTGTGGGCAGAAACCAAAGATTGCAAAAAATTCGCATAATGCTTCCAGTAACGAGATTGAAAGATAGGTGAAAGGCCTGTGGTTTGTCCTCCCAAGACCATTAGATAAACTCCTTCCGTCATCTAAATTTTGGTACACATTGTGCCTGTTGTGGCAGAGGTTTGAGGCACCAATGACCCACCTGTGGTAAAGGCATGTGCCTCAGTCAGTTCATTGTTCCACTTTTTGCCAGGTGGGATTCACATACCAGCACGAGAGCTGTAATCCCAGGAAACCTTTTAAACTAAACCGAAGCCGGACAACCATGACTACCCTTGGCCTGTTTAGCTGGCTGCTTTGGTGTCCTTAGCTCTCATGTCTGTCCCTTTGCACTGATTACTTTCCTGTTCCTGTTATTGTACCTTGTGGATCCTGTTATTGAACTCTAGGGATCCTGTTATTGTACCCTCGGGATCCTGTTATTGTTGGTAGAGTTCTTGTCTCTCTACCTACTTGCCTCCTCTCATGCTATCTCCGCATTTCTTTTGTTTCACCTCTGTGCCCTGTTTTCCCTTGTGCCTTGTTTCGTCGTCTGTTGTCCCTTGCTCTTGCTGTTGTTGTTGCTGTTGCTTGAGGACTCTACGGCGCCAAGAGGGATCAGATTCCTCCAGCGGCCTCTCAACGCGACTCATAAGCGCTCGGTAAAACAGCCGTCCTCAGAGGATTGCACAAAGGTCTTTTATTTGCCACTGATAATTGAAGATTGGGCCAACAGAGGAGATGAGAGGAGCGATGGTGGGTGAGGTGGTGCTTGTTAGGGAGAGGGTGGCTGAGAGGTGAAGCAAGAAGTGTGATTTGTTGTGATGGAGAATGGGTTTGGAAGTGGGTGGGGAGAGGAAGGAGTTGAGAAAAGGATATGGGGAAGAGAGAGAGAGAGAGAGAGAGAGATTTCAAATGAGTTGATATAGCTAACAGCTCTTAGCTTGTAAGTAAATTTAGGAACCTTGTAAAACGCTTAGTATATTTCTCTCTTTCTTTACAGAGATTGAAAGAAAGACATTGACTGACGGTCGGTCGGTCGGTCGTTACAGAAGATTTGTGCTCGTGTGCTTCCGACTTTAGTGACTGAAGTGTTTACTTGTCTGGTCGTTAGTTACCATCACTTACATGTGATTGCCTGGGTCGAGTCTCAGCTCCATGTCTTTCCTTTTAACCGTATACCTACTTCGTGGGCATTGTTGTACCTATCCACGAAACCGCGTATGGAGTTTGCTTCCTTCACCTCCTCGTCCGAGTAATTCCAATTTTTTAAACCGCGCAATTTTTTTTGAGATTTTGCCGCCTTTATATCTATATTAAAAAGATCTTATCCAAGACATATTTATATACAAATACAATTATACATGGAAGAAAAAAAATCTCGATAACGATAACGTATCTGTAACAATAAATCTCCGTAACGTATCTGTAACAAATAAAAGATCGGGAAAATTCGATCATTTGTTTCTTATAAAAGTATTTGAAGACAACACGGCCGTGCATTTGTCAGGCAGAAACTGGTCCTTAAAACAATTTAAATAAATTGTAAACCGCGTGGTTAATTGTAAATTAATCAATATATTTACTAGGATTTACAGCAACCAGTGTTCTTGAAGGTAACTGTTGTTAGGGTAATTAACACGATTAATTGTCAGTTGGCTGGTGCTCCGTGCTAACGACTCTGTGGTCTGACTGCTTGAGTGGAGTTCCTCTGGGTGGCGTTTTTGGTCCAATCTGGTTTTTGCATCGAAATCAAAATATACCTTGTGGTTACACTGCAATGATTTACTGAAGGCTGAGCAGGAGGATATTAAAGAATTTATTTTAGCATCTCCCTTTTTTCTTTGTGTGGCTGTACACATTTTTATCAAGTTATGATGGATTTACTCTCGTTTGCTGCTCATGTGAATGGGGTTACCTTGATGCTGGTGAAAGGCCCTTGATCCAAGGAATTGGGGCTGTCTTCCCCGTTTTCGTATCAAATCTGATTTACTTCCCATTTCCCAGATCTTGTTTTACCCTCAACTGTTTCAAATAGTGTTTAAACTACAACACTCGATAATTCATTAATTATGGGAGAAAAGGAAGGTGGGGAGAAGATGGACAGTTTGCAGATAGGAACTTGAGTGAGGCGTTTCACCAGTGGATCCGGCTTCCACATTACCAAATAATCATTTGACAATTTCTGAATACTCCAATCAGCCACTTTTCGGACAGACTTCCCAAACTTCTTGCCAGGAGTGCAACCTAAGCAGCCAACATCACGTCCAGCACTGTCAAGAACTTGATAACTAAGAGAAACGCATATCACAAGAAAAAAAAAACTCACTGGTAACTATACCATCCCGTGAGGAGGATGAGACAAAATGTACGTGGGAGCAGACTTCTGGAAGCTCGGCAGACGTATATCACAGAGAGAATTTCAACAATGTCTGCACTGTCTTGCGTGGCTACACAACGCCTGAGCTGTACACACACACACAAACTCCACCATTATCTCGTGTTCTTCAAAGATGCCAAATTGGTCATCAGAAAAAAAGTAACCGGCACCACGGATACTGTTTAGAATCTGATCTTATTGCCACTACCATCACACAAAATTCTATCAGTTTTATGATTTCGGTTCTCGTTAAGCTCGTCCTGCTCAAACTGAAGGCCACAGTCATCATTTATCTGCCCCTCTACATGATGAAAGAACTCTCTTAATGCAGGTGTAACAACGTGTACGAGTCATGTCGAGACGTTTCCCATTGATTCCAGAATAAAAAAACTATTCCAGAGATACGGGAACTGAAAAGGATCACGTCTTAATGCCATTCAAAATTTTGGTATAAAACAACGGAATGCCAATTGTTGAACCTAGAGTCAACACTGTGATGATGCATTTCATAAAGCAACTCAAACACTATGATGATTAAAAAAATTATAGATACAAACCCCTGGTGAAAGGCTCTTGGACCCCCTTCAGTGGTATTAAACTTCTCGTAAGGAATGTCTGAAGGGTGTCTGCTTGTAGGAGGTTTCTGTAGGACAAGTCTGTAATACTTTCTTAAGGGGTTATTATTATTATTAATGCCAACCCTCTCGGTTTATAACTTAAGAATTCTTTAGAGAAACAAGAAAGTATTAACTAAAGCTTAAAGATTTTCCTATATTTATAAAGTTTTTAATAATTTAATCGTAGATGAGCCCCAGCTCTTGGTTCTCCTCGAATGATAGCTTAAGGAATCTTCTCATCTACGATAACTGATTTATCAAGCCTTCTAGGCTTACCACATTTATTTTTAGCTTAATAGTTCAGTAAAGATTAAACCTCGTATAAATTCTATTGAGGAATATCAGGAAGTCTTGTTAGCGAGTCTGAGATACTGACACGATAACACACTTAAAACAGATTGCGAAAACAGATGGTAATTATGGAAACACCGCAACGCGATATTCAGAAGTGCACACTTTCTCTCTTTCTCTTTCTCTTTTTCTCTCTCTTTCTCTCTCTTTCTCTCTTTCTCTCTCTTTCTCTCTCTCTCTCTCTCTCTCTTTCTCTCTCTTTCTCTTCTCTCTCTCTCTCTCTCTCCCTCTCTCTCCCTCTCTCTCTCTTTCTCTCTTCTCTCTCTTCTCTCTCTCTCTCTCTCTCTCTCTCTCTCTCTCTCTCTCTCTCTCTCTTTCTCTCTATCTATCTAAAAGATATATATTATTTGAAAAATTTAGATTTTCTAAAAATTATTTAAAATTATTTTTTTTTGGGAGAAATCTAAAAGTTAATTTTTTTCATAGGCAACACTGTATGACCCATACGGCTTTAGCGCTTATTGTTTAAATAATAGCTCTAATAACGACGGTAAATCTTAATGGGGATAACGATAATGAAGCTACTCATAATAACGGAATCAATATGAAGGAATATCAGCGGATGTAACATTGACAGAAGAAGGAAAAAAAAAATATCGAAATCTGGTTGTGGAGTGTAGAACAGGATAACAGGATCGATGGGTGTGGTTTAGAAAGCTGTGGTCCGCTGCAGGACCACTAGGGAACCACTAGGGGACCCCTGACGGACCATTAAGGGGCCTTGTGTCATGTCCTCGCTACACACGTTAATTCTGTTCACAATTATTGTGGTTGCTGCAGGTTGATGAGGCTGGGGTGGTGAGGCTGGGGTGGTGAGGCTGGGGTGGTGAGG
Organism: Cherax destructor; assembly: GCA_009830355.1. Lineage (NCBI taxonomy): Eukaryota > Metazoa > Arthropoda > Malacostraca > Decapoda > Parastacidae > Cherax > Cherax destructor. The sequence goes on along the minus strand of WNWK01000411.1, from coordinate 419,068 downwards.
CTGGGGTGGTGAGGCTGTGGTGGTGAGGCTGGGTTGGTGAGGCTGGGGTGGTGGGTTGGTGAGGCTGGGATCATGTTACTGCTTTAAATAATAATAATTAATAATAATGGTGATAACAGCAATAACAAAACAACAACAGCTACAACAGCAACAATAACAACTCATAATTTCCCCGAAATATTAAAGACCATTCAGCTTCTAAATACTACCTGAAAATATACCTGTGGCTCCAGCCCTTAGAATTTCAGTGTTAAACCCGGTCATACCTGTTTCCTAATGAACAAAAAAAACCTTTCCCTCCCGCGACCTAACCTCCTACCTTTCCCCAATATTAAACCCGACCATACCTGTTTTCTGACGCATTAAACCCACCCCCTCCCTTCCCTCCCTCAGTATTAAACTCTACCATTCCTGTATTTCACCCTAACTTGTATCTGAAATAGCATACCCGTTCTTTATGGCTTCTCGTAACTAATTTGCATAAAAAATGACACAAAGGCAGTTCCACCTTAGGGAAAAGATCCTGGCCAGCATCCTCCATCCTGAGGGACGTCCTGTGATCAGAGTAATAGTGAATAATGATAGTGCATTAGCGCTCCGCCTTGAGGCTAAGTCTAGATTAGATTTTGCCGACGAAGCTGCTAGTTTATTGTGCAACCCTTATCCATCCCGTGGACGGTATCGTAAGAGCATATGGATGCACAAAAGGCCTAGGAACTAAACCTCAAAAGGGTTAACAGGAGTACATCTGGATTTATATCTACAGTTAGCTTATCTGTTGCAAGCAAATTTAAGAAATTTGTTTAGTATGTCTGGTATTTAGTTTTCATTAATAAGATACTTGACGTATCAAATAGGATATTATATTATCTCTATATTTCTCAATAATTGGACAATTAAGCATATTGTATTCAAGATCGTGATCATAGGTCTGGCCATATAATTTGCATACAATTTGATCATCTCTGTGTCTGCCAAACTGCCAAAGGTGTACTTGTAACCAAGCCTAAGCCTGGCTGCTGCAACATAAGTCTGTTCACGTTCCAAGTCGCTCCATAAATAGACTTATCTAAGTTTACGTTATCACATTAACAGGTTTATTCAGGCTTCTAACTGCATTCCTATAGCATTCAGTTTTCATTATTTACTTGTTCCCTCATATTATTGTATAGTAGTTTGCAAGGCGAGGCTTGTTACACAGCAATTGAGGCGTTGAAGAATTACACACATGTGCAACATCTGGGTATCGTTATTGCAGACGCCGGTATATAAGCGCTAATCTTCATGCCTCAGACTCTTCACGACTACGGTGCTCTTCAACTCCAAGGTTGAGGGACTGATTATCTCATCTTTCGTATATAGTCTTACTGTCTTCCAGTTATGGTCTTGAATTTGTATTGATAAAGCCACTGGATGGCGAAAAGTCTACATTAAAGATACCCAGATGTTGCACATGTGTCTAATTCTCCATTCTGTCGGCATTGTATATCATACATGTACAATTGATGCATTATTGGCCAGAAGGATGGCCTTGTCACTCAGGCTGTTGGTGCTGGTCGCTCGCAGTCCAACGTAGGCACCAAAGCCCGTCTTATCAGGAACTGACTTGTGGTTCCGGGGAACGATCGCTCCAGCAGCCCGGTCTCAGATCAGACTTTTTGATTAGTCAGTCTGTTAGTGCTCGCTTCACGAAGTCCGCCGCCTGAGCAGACAGATTTTGAAGAAATTTGAAGGAATATTTCAGAGATGGATCCCCAGGATGACCCAACAATTGTTACTGTTTCGGGGCCAGAGATACTTGTTGATGTATCGTGTGTGGTAAGAGAGTTGTAGATGAGTGCAACACTCTCCCGAGTACCGACAGTGAAGCTAAAACGTTGTGTGGTTTTAAAAATAGATTAGACAAATATATGAGTGGGGGTGACTTGGACCTGACTAGTTTAGGCCAGTAGGTGACTTGGTCCTGCCTAGCTTAGGCCAGTAGGTGGCTTGGACCTGACTAGCTTAGGCCAGTAGGTGGCTTGGACCTGACTAGCTTAGGCCAGTAGGTGGCTTGGACCTGCCTAGAATGGGCCATAGGCCTGATGCAGTGCTGTTGCTTTCTTATGTTCTTATGTATGTAAGGTTATGGATCTAGAAAAGTAAGAAAGTGTGAGCAGCAAGACTGGCGAGTGAAAGTGAGGTGGAGAGATCAGAGTTTGAAACAAAAGCGTCGTCTTGCTCTCACCAAAGGTATGCCAAAGGTATTATCGATGGTGCAATATACCCAACATGTTCAAGAGTTGAGTATCTTTATTGTTGAGACGTTTCGCCTACTCAGTAGGCTTCTTCAGTCAAATAGAGGCAGCAGGTCTAGTAGATAAGAGGTGGTCAGTCCCTCAGCCTGGAGAAAAGTTCAGCTCCATGGAGCTTAATCATCAACTTGTCGGTATTTTATATATTTTTGAACATACCTTTGGTATGGTATAAAATGGCAGTTTACGGGAATATGCGTCAACAAACAGCCCAGAGGAAACAACTAGCGAGTTTACACTAGAGAGGCAGAGCCTTTGAGCCTCGTGTCAAGGACGCTGAAAGGCTTCAGAGAGTCTGAAAACGTGCAAGACAATGCAAGCAGACGCTGCATTGTTGTCATTCAATAGTTCTTCCACGATCTACGGAATTATGACTGTGAACAGCGTCACCTATAAACGTTTCTTGGAGATCAACTACACTATTTCTGCAAGTCTTTGTCAGGGGTCCAAGTGGGGAGGTTTCTTGAGGATCAGCTAAGCTGTCTCTACACCCTCAAGGATTTCATACACCTACGAAACCACATCGGGAGGGGAAAGTGGTAGGAAAGTGCAACATTCCTGAAGGAGGGTGCAACATTCCTGAAGGAGGGTGCAACATTCCTGAAGGAGGGTGCAACATTCCTGAAGGAGGGGGCAACATTCCTGAAGGAGGGAACAACATTCCTGAAGGAGGGTGCAACATTCCTGAAGGAGGGAGCAACATTCCTGGCATAAACTTGCTCATCAATACTTCAAGACAGCCATGAGCCAAATCAACATGTATTAAAGAGATGTTTTAAAGAGAAATCTTTTTGTAAAAGAATTTAAAGTCACTTGAAGTATGTTGTTGTATTTAACTTTACATGTGTCCACATTTCGAATATTTCTTGTCTTGTTTGTTGATATATTTAAACATCTGAATGTGATAACTTTCACTTGGTTAATCGAAAGTAATTTTTACTTTTATTATAACTGGAAATACTAGTAAGATATTTAATTTAAAACACCGTCTGTCTCACACTCGCACTCCAGCAGCACGTCAAGTCATAAAAACCACCTGCCTCGAGTCGTATCTAACACGCTCATACAAACCCTCCTGTTGGATGACCAAGCCCCTCTCTTACAAAATCTCCTTTACCCTCTCCCTCCAACCTTTACCCAGCACAACCTCTACCCCTCCTACCCTCTCTTAAATGTCCTAACCACCTCAATAACCTAGCCTAAGCCCTTTGGATAAGACGTTTAGTAACCTCGCACCTCATACCCTCCAAACTACGAATTCTCTGCATAATATTCACACCACACATTGCCCTCAGACACGACATCTCCACTGCCTGCAGCCTTCTTTTCGCTGCAATGTTTAAAACCCATGCTTCACACCCATATAAGAATGTTGATATTACTTTTCTTTTGCCTTCATGGATAACGATCTTTGTCTCCTCAGATGCCTCGGTGACCACCCACCTTTTTTTCATCGTTAATTCAATGGTTCACCTTATCTTTCATGGACCCGTCCGCCCACAAGTCACTCATAGATATCTCAACACATTCACTGCCTTAATACTCTCTCCTTCCAATCCTATATCCAATCTTTCATTACCAAATTATATATATATATATATATATATATATATATATATATATATATATATATATATATATATATATATATAACACACACACACAACACACACACGGTCAGTTAGCAAGAACTCATTTAATTAAAATTAAGTCCTTTCTAAAATTTTCTCTTATACGTTTAAAGACATATTTTTTTTCATTATGTTAATGTAAAAATTAATTTTGTCCGAAAGGAATCTTAGAAAACTTACCTAACCATATTATAACAAGCGCAATTTAATTTAGCCTAATCCAACTAAATATATTTTAGATAAGTTTACAATAATTTAATAATAAACAAACACAATTAAATATATTTTTTTCGTTAGGTTCAGAATGACTTTTGCGAAATTATTGCATACACAAATTTTCGCTTGCCTTATTCGGCAAGAGAGCGTTGCTATTTAAGCCAAAACAGCAAGTTTTACCTATTCGGCACGACATGTATATATAATGTGTGTGTGTGTGGATTTTGGTGGTGGTCTTATGCCCTGGGTGGTCTGCGGTGAACTGGCCGTCATGGGTGGCTCATAAAGTTAGGTCACGGCTATAGTGGCAACAACCAGCTCCTGTACTCAGTCTTGCTGAATCAGATATTGGCATAAAAAAAGGTGTTTGTTCAACTGGTTCTCAAAGGACTGTATTTTTGGAAGAAAGTGAAGATGCGGGTTTTTTGTTATGCAAGTGATCACTTTAGTGCACTTTAGGGCGTATGTGAAAGTGTGGTTGTGAATGTGACTATATATAAATTGTGATGAGGCTTCTGAGCGAGACAGTAGAATAGCCAAACACAGACACAGTCACAGAGAGCCAGACACAGGCTGCCAGACACAGACAGTCACAGAGAGCCAGACACAGACAGACACAGGCTGCCAGACACAGACACAGATGGACTCAGACAGATGGACTGAAAAGCCGTCGACTGATTATTGTAGTTCCCTCATCCATGGAATGCCATATTGTCTTGCTTTATTTTTTTTTCACCTGCTGGACTTGCAAGCGCCAGCAACTTTGTTCCAAACACCAGGAAGTTAATGAATAATTTATAATTATTTTACATGCAATTTAGCCCCAGGGATGTCAGAGATGCCGCCTTAAAGTTGATGGTGTGGAAAATTGTGCTCTAATATCATCGCTTATATTCTGAAAGGTGTTATTCTCTCACCGTGTATACACTTGAGAGTAACAGTAAATATGTTCACCGAGGGATATATATATTATCCTAGTTGTGGAGAGGCAGGAACAGTCAAAGCCCAACCCGTTCTCTAAATAAAAAGCTTTTCCAATGCGTTCCAGTGCGTCCATTTCTGCATGATCTATATCAAGACCAAAAATTTAATATTACTTACGATTAGGTCAACCTATCCTTAACCTAAACCGGAGGGTTACGTCTGGCAGCGGGGATGACATGGTTGCTGCGGCAACAGTTGGAAACTACATGTACGTTGTTGCAAGACGGGTTGCCATATGTGGCCACACTGTAGCTGCACCGTTGCAGCATGCTGACACAAACAAGTTTCTCAATCACAGATGATATCCTGAAAAGCAACGTGCGCCCAGTACGGGGATAATTGGTGTTGAATTTATTTCTCCATTTATTTTTATAATTACCATGTGATTCTCTCTCTCTCTCTCTCTCTCTCTCACACACACACACACACACACACACACACACACAGGTTATACAACGAATACCACCTCCTCCTTTGCAATGGACTTTAATTTACCCCGCGCTGTAAGAAAGTGTTTGCACAAGTAATAGCACTTTACGCTGTTGTTGGTCTCCTCCACTTGACCACTTAAGTGTCTCTCCGTAAATATTATAAGTTAAGGAAGGTGACTTTTATTCGACTTAAATTCATATTTATCGAGGTAAGTCACTGCCGCCTACCAGGAGGTCCAGCTCTCGCACAGTATTTGGGTGCCGGCCCTAACTTAGCCTACCCTAACTTAACCTACCCTAACCTAGCCTCTACGCAGTCGTGTAAGTTTTTCGAGTGAATACACAGCAGTGTATTCACTCGAAAAACGAAATATCACACACACACACACACACACACATATATATATATATATATATATATATATATATATATATATATATATATATATATATATATATATATATATATATATATATATATAATATGCGTGTGTGTGTGTATAAACTGTGTTTGTGTATACACATAAGCTACAAATAGTACTCAAAATAAGAGTGGAGGCACAAGTTTGTGAGGACAAGAATGAAAGTGTTCAGGTGGGAACACCATCGTTGTTCTCTCGAAATATTCGAGAGAACAACTCCATATAAACTTAGAGAAAAGTTCAGTAGTGATCATCTTAATACAAGTAGCAGAAGAACACTGGCGCTCCGGGTGTCTTAAGACAGTTTTCTTGCAACACCCGGGGGAACTTTGTGTATCTGCTGTATACGTAACAAAAAATATTTTTTTTGAGAGTGACGAGCGTGTAAAACTGGATGTATATTAATCGTTCGTCACGGTGTGGGGGCATTTACAACATGTTACAACTGCTTTAGCTGTGACAGTGATTTATATTTCTCTCATCCTTTCTGCTTGTGTGCGCGCGCGCGCGTTCACCAAGTTGTGTTTGCGGGAGGGGGGGGGGCAGAACTTAGCTCCTGGTGATCGGCATCACTGATTTCTCTCCTCTAGGGTCTTATTATATCTTTTGTTGAAGCTGTGTATTCAGTTCACCACCACTATCACTGCCTCATCTTCTTGACTGGTGCTGCTCGTGGCACTCTCATGCACAAAGTGTAGGCAGGACAATACAGGCATTAAGCCACAAAGAACATAAAGGCAAAATACCGTGACTGGAACAATACACAAATAACCTGCACATGGGAGAGGGAAACTTACGACGACGTTTCGGTCCGACTTGGACCATTTACAAAGTTACACTAGTGACTTTGTAAATGGTCCGGGTTATTTGTGTATTCTTATATAACCAGAGAATGTAGGCAGGAGAATGGCGGTTTGGCTCCTCCACAAGAGCGCCTACAGAGCTCTAGTTTCAAGGCTAGTGAGATGGTTCGACTCCCCGGTGACGGCAGACACCGGGGAGTGTCTGGTGACTGGTGCCACAGGAATTGTGCCAGGCTTGTCAGTGCCGATAGAAGAAACACCAGCAAAGTCTCTATTGTCGAGACATGATGCTGGCCAAAGACGGATATTAATTAAAAATTAAAATTTATTAAGAGGGTGATCATTTCAAGCCGCGTGCTTTGAAGCTAGTAAGGGGGCTCTTGATCCAAGGAAATGAGGCTATTTTCTCCTTCGAGTCAGACCTGATTATCTCCCATTTCTCATAATCTGTATTTACGCGACTGCGTAATTTCTCTTTGCCAAACTAAGAAGAGAGGAAATTAAGAAAATAATTTTTTTTTTTTACCCCTCCTTGAGCCATAGTTGTGAGCGCATCTGACCTAGTAGCACAAGGTAATCATGTATTTATCTAATCTATTTTTAAAACTACTCAAAGTATGACGGTACTCGGGAGTTTGTTCCACAACTCTATTACCAAACCAGTGCTTTCCTATATCCTTCCTGAATCTGCTGTCTTTCCCATGAACTAAAATACTGGATTGTACTCCGAAGTCACTACCAGCTGACGAAACTTGCAGCCGAGGCACCGTGCACGGCAGTGTTGGAAACTTCTTCGCCTGCCACGAGTCTTAGAGCAGCATTCACAGATCTGGGAATCCGGGTCACTCATCTGGTCGTCTTCTTCATAACAACTCGAAACTGTAAGTGTAAATCACACAGGGTTACGAAGGTCACAGTGCGTTGATAAGGTCTCGCAAATTTCCTCTTATCCAAGAGCTGGTACGGTCACCCGGACACACTGCCTCTGTCCATGAGCTGATAAGGTCACTCTGGAGCGGCAGGGCACTCGGTTACAAAGTCGTCGTGGTGCGATTTACTTCATCTAAGAGCCACAAGACCGCCAGTAGCCGGCTGAAAGCGCCATAAAAGCACAGGATTATAGTCGTGCCTTTGTGGACACCAATTTATTGCTGACGGGTAAAGACCTATCGTCTGTTTAACGTAGCCTGACTTCTTACTCCTATCTCGTGTGTTAGTGCCGCTCAGCCCTGATACGTGATGTAATAACCCGGTTTTTTTTTCTGAAACTAGTTAATTCGGCGAGGGTATTGCAGCTTCCGTAACAAGTCCATCTCTGATAGGGTCATACTATGGCTACTGGCTGATTCTGCAAGCTTTCTGTTGCTTCTGTTGCTGATTGTTTCTGTAATGTTCCTATTGCCTCTGTTGTTGAGTAATTATGCAAGGGTTCTGTTGCTGGTTGATTATGTACGATTTCTATTGCTTCTGTTGCAGCCGAATGAACTACAAGTTTTTTTTTATGTATTTCTAATTAACTCAATGTTCCCGGTGTTGCTGTTGGTAGACATATTCATAAAATGTTCAGGAATTTGATAGCTGCATTGAAAGGTATCCAATTTGTGAAAATATCTCATCTTCGAAGTCTGCTGTGGCAATGCTCTAAGTTCGAAATCTCTGTTTTGGCAGTGTTACAGTTTTGAAGTCTCTGTCGTGGTAATGTTGCAGTTTTGAAGTCTGTCGTGGCAATGTTGCAGCTTTGAAGTCTCTGTCGTGGTAATGTTGCAGCTTTGAAGTCTGTCGTGGCAATGTTGCAGCTTTGAAATCTCTGTCGTGGCAATGTTGCAGCTTTGAAATATCTGTCGTGGCAATGTTGCAGCTTTGAAGTCTGTCGTGGCAATGTTGCAGTTTTGAAGTCTGTCGTGGCAATGTTGCACTTTTGAAGTCTGTCGTGGCAATGTTGCAGCTTTGAAGTCTGTCGTGGCAATGTTGCAACTTTGAAGTCTGTCGTGGCAATGTTGCAGCTTTGAAATCTCTGTCGTGGCAATGTTGCAGCTTTGAAATCTCTGTCGTGGCAATGTTGCAGCTTTGAAATCTCTGTCGTGGCAATGTTGCAGCTTTGAAATCTCTGTCGTGGCAATGTTGCAGCTTTGAAATCTGTCGTGGCAATGTTGCAGCTTTGAAATCTCTGTCGTGGCAATGTTGCAACTTTGAAGTCTGTCGTGGCAATGTTGCAACTTTGAAGTCTGTCGTGGCAATGTTGCAGCTTTGAAATCTCTGTCGTGGCAATGTTGCAGCTTTGAATTCTCTGTCGTGGCAATGTTGCAGCTTTGAATTCTCTGTCGTGGCAATGTTGCAGCTTTGAATTCTGTCGTGGCAATGTTGCAGCTTTGAATTATCTGTCGTGGCAATGTTGCAGCTTTGAATTCTCTGTCGTGGCAATGTTGCAGCTTTGAATTCTCTGTCGTGGCAATGTTGCAGCTTTGAATTCTCTGTCGTGGCAATGTTGCAGCTTTGAATTCTCTGTCGTGGCAATGTTGCAGCTTTGAATTCTCTGTCGTGGCAATGTTGCAGCTTTGAATTCTCTGTCGTGGCAATGTTGCAGCTTTGAATTCTCTGTCGTGGCAATGTTGCAGCTTTGAATTCTCTGTCGTGGCAATGTTGCAGCTTTGAATTCTCTGTCGTGGCAATGTTGCAGCTTTGAATTCTCTGTCGTGGCAATGTTGCAGCTTTGAATTCTCTGTTCTGACATTGGTTTAACTTTGACGACCCTGTTGTGACAATGATACGGCTGCGCAGACTCGGTTGTGGCAATGCTGCAACATGGAAATCTCTCCTGGCAATGTCGTTTGTAATAAAAAACTGGTCGTATTATGACTGTTCTTATTGGCTGTGGTGGAAACTCCTGCTGATAGTATAGGAGCACCCGTTGAATTACTCTCAGCAGTGGCCATGAACACTGTGATCTTCACAGTTCATGAGAGGTGTACGGCGCTACAAGGCTGTAAATGTTATATAGTACTGACGCGAGACATTATTGGGAGGTTCATAAAGAAGTCTGTACCTTAGAGGGCATTGAGGACTCGACTAGCCAGAATTCGCCGATTTTTATCTGACGAAGGAAAATGACTGCCAGAAATGATCGCCATTTCATTGTTACGACATGAAGATATAATAATAATAAGAGATAGTTAAAATTGTGCTGGGACGTGAGGATGTTTATAATTAAGCTGGGGTATAAGAATGTTTATTATCGTGCTGGGACGTGAGGATGTTAAAGGATGTTTATAGTTGAGCCGGGGCATGGAGATGTTTGTAATTATACTGGGACACGAGAATGTTTATACTTGTGCTGGGTCATAAGGATGTTTATGATTGTGCTGGGAGGTGAACGACACGAAATATACAAAACCTACGAAGTGATAGTAGCTGTAAGTGTGGCAGTTGAGAAGCAGCGGACGGTAAATGGGCGAAGGGCTGCAGTGGTGTCTCTTGCTTTTCTTTGTTTGGGCTTGTATAATCAGCGTGTTCTGTGTACTCACCTAATTGTGGTTGCAGAGGTCGATTCATAGCTCCTGTATGTGTGTGTCCCTTTCTCCCTCTTCCTCTCTCTCATAACAAGATCTCGGATACGAAATTAGATAGAATATGCAGTTTGTATTAACACGTACCTTAATAAATGAAGTTTTATGTTGAGTTAATTGCTGTTATGCTCTTTTACTCTGTACCAAGACCTTCAATCTGTCCATGTTAAACCGCAAGAGCCACACTTACCACAACACTAAGTTCTCCCAGGTGTGTGTAGTCGGCCAACTTACTGATGTCACTATTGATGTCCTCCAGTACACTGTTTATGTAAATTATAAACAGCACAGGCTGGTCCCTGTGGAACTCCACTTTTGACAGAAATTGTTTCCTGTTAACAGTTGCTTGTGTAGAATCCTCTCAAAGGTTTCAGTGAGTTACTGATAAACATTCTTGTATTCTTTCTCATTTTTCTCCCCTTTCAAGAATACGTTTAACTCTGAAATATATTAATTTTATTGAAAGATATAATTGTGTACTTTACTGAATAATATAGGATCTTTACTGAAATATGAAAATAAAATATCTGAGGGAATGTAAAAATGTAAGTGTAAATACTTAATAAAATTGTAAATAGTTTACTGAATAAAAATATTAATTTACTGAAAAATATTGATACCTAAATTATGCAAGACCTCCATATTGTGAGACTGATCTTGAAACTTCTAAAGAAATATATATATTTAAGGTGCATGATAAAGATGGTGATTGTGGTGAGGATACAGCTGTGGTGAGGATACAGCTGTGGTGAGGATACAGCTGTGGTGAGGATACAGCTGTGGTGAGCGTGAGATATGGGTAGCTGTACCAGCTAAAGTGAGCAGCAAGCAGTACTGAGGTACACTGCAGTATATGAAGTACACTGGGCACATCACGACCTCTTATGATGTACTAAGGTACACTGCAGTGCAGGAAGCACACAAGGCACATCACGACCTCCACGACTCGACGTACTAAAGTGACGTCGTCAAGGAACTAACATATGAGACATCAATACTGTTGTTACGTCAGTTGTTTCGGTAAGGTTTAAAGTAATGATACAGGCGATGCTGGTGTTGATTCTCTGCTCTCAGGCTACCACCCCCACTCAACCACTCAACCACCTCCACTCAACCACCTCCACTCAACCACCTCCACTCAACCACCTCCACTCAACCACCTCCACTCAACCACCCCCACTCAACCACCCCCACTCAACCACCCCCACTCAACCACCTCCACTCAACCACCTCCACTCAACCACCTCCACTCAGCCACCCCACTCAGCCACCCCCACTCAACCACCCCCACTCAACCACCTCCACTCAACCACCTCCACTCAACCACCCCCACTCAACCACCCCCACTCAACCACCTCCACTCAACCACCTCCACTCAACCACCCTCACTCAGCCACCCCCACTCAGCCACCCCCACTCAACCACCTCCACTCAACCACCCCCACTCAACCACCTCAACTTTGCAAATTAGCAACAGGTACCGTTCTTGTTTATTTACCTCTCGGGAGTCCGTGCTGGAGGGTCAATGAAATCACAACACTGTTGCCAAAAAAATTACATTGAAACTGTCATATTCCATCACTCAGGATGGATTGTTTACCTGTCATATTCCATCACTCATGATGGATTGTTTACCTGTCATATTCACTCAGGATGAATTGTTTACCTGTCATTTTCCATCACTCAGGATGAATTGTTTACCTGTCATATTCCATCACTCAGGATGAATTGTTTACCTGTCATTTTTCATCACTCAGGATGAATTGTTTACCTGTCATATTCCATCACTCAGGATGGATTGTTTACCTGTCATAATCCATCACTCAGGATGGATTGTTTACCTGTCATAATCCATCACTCAGGATGGAAAATAACTGAAGTTTCGCATTAGCTACTGAAGCTTCAAAGGTTTTGTTGCAGCACAGCTGGAGTTGCGGATTGCAATCTCTCAAGATGACCTATCCCAAGCACAGGAAAACAAATGGAATTTCTACGTTATTCAGTAGATAATATATGGGGAGTGTGTATGTGTGGGAGAAAAGGGTGACTCTCTCTCTCTCTCTCTCTCTCTAACATCATCGTTGGGTAAGATATTACCTATCACATCAAGTGACTTGGGTGAGCAGTCATTATGGAGGAGCTGGAAGTTCACTTTAGATCACCAGATAAATCACAGCTTAACCTACCTCATTTTTTCACCTTCACGTCAGTCTTGGAGGCCCTTACACTCTGCCATATAATACGACCCCGCCCGCGCCCATCACCGGGACAACACCCCAGCGCCTACGCCCACACGTCCATCTACTTCTATCAGATTGCTGCCGGTTCACGCCCACACGCCCCGTAGTTGGAAGGATTCCATACGCCTACTTTGATAGACCACGCCCATCCTATCAACAGATTAGCCACGCCTCTTAGATAAGCCACTCCCATTAGATAGGCTGTGCCCCCCACGCCCACTAGATGAGTCCCGCCCGCAACCAGCAGACTACCCACACGCCCATTCACTGGGAAAGATGCCCACAGCAAGAGAAGTGTAAATGACTGCTCTGACACGCTGATAGATATAATAGGATTAGTGGGCTGCTTTTCCGCTTCTCTTCCTCTTCTCTTTCATGTTCTTACTCTTAATCTCTCGTCCCTTATGCTCACTCTTCCTCCCACTTCTATTACTCCGCCCTTTCTTTTTCGATTTCCTCTTTCTCTCACTCCCAACATTCCCTCGTGTGTCTCTTTTCTATTGTCTCTCTTCCTTCTCCGTTTCCCCTCTCTCCACCTCTCGCTCTTCCTCCCTCTATTTCTCTCCCTTTCTTCTCACTCCCCTTTCCCCTCTCCCTCCCGCTCTGTCTTTCATCGCAAATGGAGATGTAAATACTAATTTAGTAGCGGCCAAGGCTCATTACACACACTCCACCATCCACGTCTGTAGCCTCCGCGTCTCAGCGTGAACCTGACTCCCGGATGCCTCCAGCCTCCACGTCTCAGCGTGAACCTGACTCCCGGATGCCTCCAGCCTCCGCGTCTCAGCGTGAACCTGACTCCCGGATGCCTCCAGCCTCCGCGTCTCAGCGTGAGCCTAACATCTGGATACCCAACACTTGGATGTCTGACACGATGCTTGATTTTCGCCGAATTTTGCAGCAATGAGTTGACGCTCTGCTGGTCTGGCTGAATGATACTTGTTGAATAAGTCAAGTCGGTAATGTTGGCTCACGGAGAAAGAAGGCTTCCACAGTCTTGAATGGAACACTAAGCTTTGCCAGAGACAGGCTGGTGGATCAAGCTTGCGTGTCACACGCTTGTAAACTTATTACACTGTAAACTGAATATTCTTTTAAGTGTAATACATCATAAACAAAACTCTTGCAAACGTAATTAATTGTAAATTTAACATCTTTGTAAATGCATTATAAAGTAAACAAATAAATTGTTAAACGTGAAGCGCTGTAAACATAAAACTCTCGTAAACGTAACACATTTTAAACAGGAAAAACGTAATAAACATTTGCCACTGACAAAAATGAATCACCCTGGATAAAATAAAACAAAGAGTATAGAAATGTTGTATATTTCCATCTGCTACTGAGGCCCTCTTCAGTAGACTAAAGAGGACCTCAGTTTAACAACAAAATGTAAAGTATTCTTATCTGCTTTATTTTCTTCATGTGGGTTTGCTTGTCATTATGAATCGTGGAAACAAGGTTTTTATTATTATTATTATAATCAAATAGAAGCGCTAAACCACAGGGGTTATACAGAAATGTGTGATGTAGGTTGAAACTCGATTCATATAGAAGCAATTGAAAACCTTACTCGTGAAATCACTGAAGGTACCGAAAATTGTGAAGCCAGGACATAAATTTGTCTTGTCCGCTCTCTATTGTTGCCCCGACTCATTGTTTACCCTCAACTCGACCCCACTTGGGTTTCAGGAAAAACATTAAATTCATGTGCCTCTGACGCCTCTCAGCGAAGAGATTTCGACAGAGTGGTCCACCTTTCCATTGTGGGACGCTAGATCCCGCGGCGGTGGGGGCTCTGCGTGTTAGCTCGAGCCGTCGCAGACCCTTAAGTCAAACAAACATGGCTCTCGCGTCAAAAGTGTTCATTATAATTCATCCTGGAGCGCCCCTGAGTGACACAAAACATGCTCGCGTCAGAATGTTTCTCATTATGATTCAACCTCAAGTGAATGATTGGCAGCTTGGCCCACGGGCACTTTGGTCTTCTGTGGATGTTTTTATTATTATTATTAATGTATTTGTCTGTTTTTCTGGGGTCGAGCTAAAGCTCCTGGGCTCCGTCTATCCAGAGTTAATCGTCGGATGTGGTACAGCACTAACTTCATTCATCTACATTTATATGTTTATGCATGTTTGTCGTTTAACATCTTCTAGTGTGTTCCACTTGTTCACCGTTCTCACTTTGGTGTTCTTATAAAGTATTTCTGGTCTCAGGTCTGGTTTCGAGAGAACAACTCTTGAAACGAGCCACGGTACGCACTGATTCACACCACTTTCGATTAGTCTTGATCCACCGTGTCAATATCTTTTGAGTAGACGAGTATAACACATCGTTATCTTGATGAATAAGACGCATGTACAACACTTGGCTATCTTTCTTGTAGAAACTTATAGCTTGCACAGCAGGCTTCTTCAGTCGAATACACAGGTCACTTCAATGCTGGAGACAGTGGAAAAAGTGGAAAGGCGTTCAGTCCCTTAGGTTTTTCACCGCTAGCGCGCGTGTGTGTGTGTGTGTGGTAGAGCACTTGGCTCTCTCCACCGCTAGCGTGTGAGAGGTAAAGGACTTGGCTGTCGGCATCGCTGGCGTGCGGCTGTTGATTGTTAACTGGTGTCCTCTTTCTGGCGTTCTCTCTCAGTATCCAGGATGAGGTCTTTTCCTGTCTCATTCCTGTTATAACATTCGTGAGTCGGTGGTGAAATACGTGTGTTAAGTCATAAAAATCATGTGTTTCTTGACGAAATTCATGTGTTATTGAAATTTACGTGGTACTGAAAGCCCATATGTTGTTGGACCCCATGTGTTGTTGAAACCCATGTGTTGCTGAAGCCCATGTGTTGCTGAAGCCCATGTGTTATTGAAGCCCATGTGTTGCTGAATTTTTTACGCTCTGTTGATAACATTTATCACAAATGGAACACTTTACCGACAAGTTAATGAGTAACACAACATGTGCAACACTTGGGTATCTTTACTCATTGTCAATAAAGACACCTAAGTGTTGCACACAAGTGCCGATGAAATTTACGTTCGTGAAATCCTCCTTCGGTTGAAACATCAACATCGTCAGAATTCGATATTTTTTTTGTTGACATTCACTTGTTTTCAATGACATTCGTGTTTTTGTTGACATTCACTTGTTTTTAATGAAATTCGTGTTTTTTTTCAGTTACATCCGCGTGTTGTTTATGAAACCCGAGGATCATTGATGTTATAGCACGTCAAGGGTCTATTACACACTCGAGTTTCCCAAAGAAAGAAAAAAAGTGAATTTCAAATTTCTGTGATCCCCAGATGTGTCTCGTATTTACTCACTGGTCCGTCACGGGAGGTGCCTTGATGCTAGCGAAGGGCTCTTGATGCAAGAATTGGAGCCGCCTCTCCCTTTCCCTGGATCAAACGTGACTGCCTTCCAAGCCCCAGGCGTTGTATGGCACCCTAAGAGTTCAGCGCTTCCCCATATATACAGTGATGATAATTATTTTTGGCAACCCACGAGCAGTTGCGATTATTATTATCAACTGGGGAATGGAAGACAACGAGGCTCGATCCCAGGAAGAAAATAGTGGCTCCAGTTCCTTGGATCACCTGCAAAAAAGCATCTCACCTCCATTGAAGGGTCGATAAGTTGTGAAAACAGTGGACCAAGTGTGGCAAAAGGAAACGTGTGGAGAGAAACGGGGAAAACTATAGAGTTTCTGGTTAAACTCTGTTTTTACTTGCAAATGACTGCCAACTTCTTGAGTTGAGCGTCGCTGCTGCTACCCAACACCGTTGCTTTCAAGAATTAGAAAGTCAAATGAGTCAATCTCGACGATATTTTGTAAAAGAAAACACTGAGAAAGGTCGTTTTAAGCGACTCGTGTCTTTATTTTGTGTTAACTTTTGGGAGGAAAAGAGGATGGGGTTACCTGGAGGCGGATGGGGTGGAGGAGGGGAAGAGGAAAAGATTAGAGGTGGGAGGTGTAAGGAGAGAGAGAGAGAAAAGAAAGGGAGAAAGGAGGCTCTTTTTACGAACAAAACTTAAGTTTTCGTTGTTTCTCTTGTTACATAAAAAAATAACATGTCCTCACCTCTGCAGAGGACACCCAAAAATTGCAAGAGGATGTGAGCAAAATCTTCTGTTTCCGGTAGAAAATAACGTGATGTTTATGCAAAATTCTCTTAAAAGGTTCATGCCATAGGGAGGGAAAGAACATGTACAAGACCTGGATATAGTAATGGCGGCTCACCCATCTTTTTTTAAGAATACAATATACCAAAAGCTAGAAAAAAACAGGAAAATGGTGGAGAATAATGAGATCATTTATATATTAGAAATAATGCCAATGGTAAGACACTTCAAATCACTTGTGCTCTCTTAATGGGAGTACTGCTCAGTGTTGACAGCTTCATACCGAACAGTTAAGATAATAGAGGTGGAACACTGGCGGAGAGCGTAGACAACAGCCCACGTAGAATCAATTAAGCATTTAAACTACTGGTGTTCTTCACACCAACTCCAAGGATGAGGCACTGATTACCTCATCTTTTGTATATAGTTCTACTGTCTTCAAATTATGTCCTAGAATCTGTATTGATAAAGCCACTGGATGGCGAAACGTCTGCAATAAAGATACCCAGATGTTGTACATGTGTCTAATTTTCTACTTGAAATGTTTTCTGCGGGAAGGTGAGAGAGACATGAAATAATATATACATGGAAGATATTAGAGGATCTGATCCCAAATCTGAACACGGTTGTACCATGTGATAAATGTTTGAGAAAACTGACCAAGTTGAAGAATGAGACAATTATGCAACATATGGGAATCTTTATTAAAGAAACGTTTCGCCACACAGTGGCTTCATCAGTCCAGTACAAAGAAGAACGATGTAAGGAGAGGAGGAGTTTGAGGTAATCAGTCCTTCAGCCTGGAGTCGATGTAAGAGTCCATCAATCAGTCCATCAATCTTGAAGATTGATGGACTGAACACATCGATTCCAGGCTGAGGGACTGACCACCTCAAATACTTTTTATCCAAGGTTGATGGACTGATTACATCATTTTTATTTCATTACTACTTCTCCCATTGTATTTGACTGAAGAAGCCTGCTGTGTAGGCGAAACGTCTCGTCAATAAAGATACCCAACTGTTGCACATGTCTTAATCTTAAACTTGTAGGTATTGTATACACATTTACAACAGCCAACTATGATGTGTGTCCACAGGCAGGACTTCAAAGAGTTGAACTACTCTAGAAAACAGTCACAGGTGAGCATCAGTGTGCCTTGATGTAACAAGAGGATCCCTCGGGGGTCGGTCTTTGGTCCTCTCTTTTTATCTTACGCATAAAAGGCATCGACATTGTATTTGCAATACACCCTGAAAAAAATCGCACAATGGCCTTAAACTAGGAGACGCAGCCATCACATGAATTTATCATCATGCGCGGCAAACCCATGAAGACAACTGAACAAATTAGGATAATTAATGGCAACTGATTTTCAGTTACTGTTTTTTTTTCAGGACCGGTTTTTTTTTAGGTAGTTTGTGATAAAGACGACCTGCTGGACCTGGTTGGGGAAATTAGGAGATCCTATTTAACAATCTAGAGATTTGTTAAGGCAAGGTATTAGTTCAAAATTTTCTCTCTCTCTCTCTCTCTCTCTCTCTCTCTCTCTCTCTCTCTCTCTCTCTCTCTCTCTCTCTCTCTCTCTCTCTCTTTACACAGGGTTTTACAAGGTTAGGTTAAGGTTCCTAACTTTATTTACAAGCTAAGAGCTGTTTCCTACATCCTCATGTGAAAGCCTTTTTATGACGGAGTTTAAAAAAAAAGATAAAACACAGTTTAAAACAGTAAAAAATCAGTTTAAATAGATAAAACAACGACACTACAGAGGGTAGGAGAGAAACAAGGCTGTTAGTTGTTGCGACATTAACAAGGAAGAGATGTAGCATCCCTGTTGAAGGACTCTTGAGTGTTACCAAGGGATCAACCTTTTCAAAGACGCTCTGTAACAAGGAACTATTGAATCACTCCAATAAAAACTAGTTAGTGGTCACTTTGGCTTCCTAAGCACATACGCGTTTAATGGTGTCAGTCCTCAACCTTATGTAATCATCACAAAAATAGAAAACGAAACCTTAGACGAGGTTTAGATCCGACTTGGAGTTGCGAAATCATTGCCCAGAACCGTGGTTTAGCGCTTCTTTTGATTATAATAATAATAATTGCCCAGAACTGTATCAACATCCGTGGCCCCAGATTATTCAACATCTTACCAGAAGATATCAGAAACACTGCTGGAACAAGTGTAGGAGGCTTCAGGAGGAAGCTGGACAAGTATCTTCACCAGGTGCCAGATCCACCAGACTGTGATGGATATGTGGGGCAGCGGGCCTCTAGCAGCAACAGCCTGGTTGACCAGGCTAGCATCAGTCTAGCCTGGCCCCAGGCCGGGCTCCGGGAGTAGAAAGACTTTCGAAACTCATCAAAGGTATATCAAAGAACGAAAGGAAAGTCTTTCTAACGTCTCCCCGCCTAATCCTGGATTAGTTGTGTATAGTTATAGCCATGGTATTGTGAGTTTTGTTATCTAAATTTTATTAGGAATCAAAATCAACTTTCCTGACAACTTGCATGTGTAATTCAGACTCCAGATGTTTACTTGATGTGAAGTTTTTACTTATACTCTTAACGCTTTATAAAATATTGTTCAAAATATGGAAAAGAGGAGAGATTAACGTGGAACACACCTGTGAAGGCTGGACACGGGCGTCTGCAATTACCACACCACTACACAACTCTTAAAAAAAAAAAAAAAAAGACGAGCCTTAATTAAGAAGTTCCTCAAAAGAAGATTATGAAAAACAATGAACTTTACGGCCAGTATAATGAAAACTTCCCTTCAATGGAGGTTCTCTGATGCTGGTGAAGGGCTCTTTAAGGTATTTGATCTTCCCTTCTCTTCTGTGGATCAGTTCTGATGACCTACCATTGTCCGTGTGTTTTATAACCCAGTGAATGTAATAATAATCTGAAGCAAATTATTGCAAGTCATTTAACCAGGGCGATAACAAGAGCCCAAATATAGTCCAAAATTAAAAAAAAAAATTCAAAAGGCCCTTTCCCCCTCCCTCCCTCCACGCTTACATGTCACTCACATGTTGATAGCCTCTGTGCAAATGCATCTGGCAATCATGGTCCTGCCTCTGAATATTCAACACCATTTGGCTAATACCAACGTCTGTAGGACGCTAATAAATTCTTAGTGCCTGTAATAAAATAAGCCTTGATGATGGTATTACTGCCCCTGAGCTCAGAGCTTCATTGAAGGTCATCGCTCCCGCGTCCCGGTCACATCCAGGTCTCCATGAGGAATTTCCTAATAGTTTTCTGCTAGGGAACAAAAAAAGACACAATACCGTGACTCGAACAATACACAACCCGCACTGTGACTTTGTAAATGGTCCAAGTCGGACCGAAACGTCGTGGTAAGCTCCCCTCTCCCATGTGCGGGTTATTTGTGTAATTTTCTACTAGATTTACTTACATTAAATCTGTATCAAGTTATCCTAGCAGACAGCTGGTCGTGGTCACACACATGACTCGACCTAAAGTAATATAAATTTGCACCCACCTCGTAAACATTATGTGTTTGTGTAAAATTCTTGAGAGAAATATTCTCCACAGGCTCCTGTCTGAGATAAATCAACTTGCTCTAAACCGGTACGGGTTTCTTTTTTTGGAAAAAATCCCACAAACCTGCTTCGCTGTATATTTAATTAGACAAGGACAAAGCACCAAGGCAGTCTTCATTGACCTCAGAGCTGACTTTGACACAGCAAATAAAAGGTTTGCCCTGGAACAACTGACTACCTTTAGAAACAAGATCCGAGGATATCTCAGAAAAATAACTAACTCGGTTAACTTTAACAGTTCCAGCAGTACTAACTGCACCTCAGGAACGGAGCGTAGAGTTCCAGCAGTACTAAAAACACCTCAGGAACGGAGCGTAGAGTTCCAGCAGTACTAACCGCACCTCAGGAACGGAGCGTAGAGTTCCAGCAGTACTAACCACACCTCAGGAACGGAGCGTAGAGTTCCAGCAGTACTAACCACACCTCAGGAACGGAGCGTAGAGTTCCAGCAGTACTAACCGCACCTCAGGAACGGAGCGTAGAGTTCCAGCAGTACTAACCACACCTCAGGAACGGAGCGTAGAGTTCCAGCAGTACTAACCGCACCTCAGGAACGGAGCGTAGAGTTCCAGCAGTACTAACTGCACATCAGGAAAGGAGCGTAGAGTTCCAGCAGTACTAACCGCACCTCAGGAACGGAGCGTAGAGTTCCAGCAGTACTAACCGCACCTCAGGAACGGAGTGTAGAGTTCCAGCAGTACTAACCGCACCTCAGAAACGGAGCGTAGAGTTCCAGCAGTACTAACCGCACCTCAGGAACGGAGCGTAGAGTTCCAGCAGTACTAACCGCACCTCAGGAACGGAGCGTAGAGTTCCAGCAGTACTAACCGCACCTCAGGAACGGAGCGTAGAGTTCCAGCAGTACTAACCGCACCTCAGGAACGGAGCGTAGAGTTCCAGCAGTACTAACCGCACCTCAGGAACGGAGCGTAGAGTTCCAGCAGTACTAACCGCACCTCAGGAACGGAGCGTAGAGTTCCAGCAGTACTAACCGCACCTCAGGAACGGAGCGTAGAGTTCCAGCAGTACTAACCGCACCTCAGGAACGGAGCGTAGAGTTCCAGCAGTACTAACCGCACCTCAGGAACGGAGCGTAGAGTTCCAGCAGTACTAACCGCACCTCAGGAACGGAGCGTAGAGTTCCAGCAGTACTAACCGCACCTCAAGAACGGAGCGTAGAGTTCCAGCAGTACTAACCGCACCTCAAGAACGGAGCGTAGAGTTCCAGCAGTACTAACCGCACCTCAGGAACGGAGCGTAGAGTTCCAGCAGTACTAACCGCACCTCAGGAACGGAGCGTAGAGTTCCAGCAGTACTAACCGCACCTCAGGAACGGAGCGTAGAGTTCCAGCAGTACTAACCGCACCTCAGGAACGGAGCGTAGAGTTCCAGCAGTACTAACCGCACCTCAGGAACGGAGCGTAGAGTTCCAGCAGTACTAACCGCACCTCAGGAACGGAGCGTAGAGTTCCAGCAGTACTAACCGCACCTCAGGAACGGAGCGTAGAGTTCCAGCAGTACTAACCGCACCTCAGGAACGGAGCGTAGAGTTCCAGCAGTACTAACCGCACCTCAAGAACGGAGCGTAGAGTTCCAGCAGTACTAACCGCACCTCAAGAACGGAGCGTAGAGTTCCAGCAGTACTAACCGCACCTCAAGAACGGAGCGTAGAGTTCCAGCATGCTTTAAAGTACTAATGAACAAGCTAATATCCAGCACCTTCACACAGGATGTTAAGGTTCTTATCTACTATATCATGCAGGTGATATTTACATCCTGGTTGACCAGACAAGCACCAGTCAAGCCTGGCCCTCGGCCGGGCTCCGGGAGAAGGAAAACAAACTCTCGAGACTCCTCAAAAGTATATAAAGGTACTCTCAATAGACTACCGACTTCTCGACTACTATCCAACCAGAAGTACTGAATGTGATCTCAGCATTCCCACGGATAAGACCAAATGAGAAGGAATAAAAACATAACTATGTAGTGATGTGACTGTATGGAGACGCCACGAGAGCCGTGAGTGTGACCACTCAACTACGCAAGTTGAGTAAGATCTTGAACGTCCGCAGGTCAGCGACAACAATCTTAACACCTTAATACATAGCCAGTATTGAAATTTGTGAACAGTACGTATATGAAGATGTAGGAATAAAGACTAATGTGGAGTTTAACGATGAAGTCCCTAGTGGGCGAAACGTCTTCACGAGAAAATGCCATAAACTTCATGTCGTATGTACTTAACATGCATAACTATGCAAAACAACCACATGGGGAGTTTAATGATGCCTCTAGGCCTTTCGTGATGTAACCAGCACATGATCAGGAGCTTGCAGTGTTGCAGAAATGAGTAGGAAGTCCAAGCAGATTGGATTTCCTACAATGCAACATTGCAAGCTCCTGATGATGTGTTGATTACAACACGAAAGGCCTAGAGCTATCATTCAACTCCCCCTGTGGTGTTGTATCTTGTATTGCTTATTCGCGATTTTTGCATAATGCATAACTATACAATGCACTGTCGTTCCCCTGACTACAGAGGTCACCGGTGAAGAAGGGTGACTTAGGTACCTTTTAAAAGCCTGAACCACAATGTGTCGGCTTTTACAAGAAGGGCTAACTGTTCCGTGCTTGCTGGTCCGTTCCCGATCCTCTCTAGATAACAGCCGAGACTGCACTTGAGACAAGACACTCACTGAGTTACTGTCGGTGGGTCTCTGGCTGGCACAGAGGTGACCCTATTGCGGATATTTAATAATTGAAAGCAATTACATGGGTGAGAAGGGATAAAGCAAGGTGCCCTGTGCTAACGTACAGATTTGCACAACACTGCTGTCTTTCTTGACTCTCTCACGCTCCCTCCCTCCGTCACTCCCTCCCTCCGTCACTCCCTCCCTCCGTCACTCCCTCCCTCCGTCACTCCCTCCCTCCGTCACTCCCTCCCTCCGTCACTCCCTCCCTCCGTCACTCCCTCTCTGCCTTCCATCTTGGTGCCCACGTCAATGCCAAATGAGTGATGTGCTGTGAGGGAGATGCAATCTGGTGCTGGATGCTGGTGGTGTTAAGAGTGATGGTGTTAGGTGTTGTGGAGTCAGAGATGGTAGTGTCAGGGGTAGTGGTATTATGGTGGTGGTTTTATGGTGGTGGTTTTGTGGTGAAAGAGGCGGATTATGTTTGGGGTGGGAGTAGAGAAATTAAAAATATTCGCTTTTACGAGTGCATGCAGAGTGTGTGTGTGTGTGTCTGGTATTTTTCGCTTAACCTCCACAGCTCCTCGTTCACACACACACACACACACACACATACACACAATAGCGGATGGAACAAATTACTTACGCATCCCAACAAGGCCAGAATGTAAAAATATGAGTCTCTCGTGACCAAGAGAAGCAGAGGCGAATTAAATGTATGCAGATTACTCTCTGGAAGGACATAAAGGCCAGGAAGTCTCACATTCTTCAACACAAAAGAAGCTGTCGAGAAACCTAAGATGTTGACCTCGCAGGCCAGAGAGGTGGCTTATGGGGTCGTGTGTTGCACGGGGGGTGGTGATCACGCCCATTGCTTGTGTGTTTGCATGCCCACATCCTCTCTCTCTCTCTCTCTCTCTCTCTCTCTCTCTCTCTCTCTCTCTCTCTCTCTCTCTCTCTCTCCCTTCATAATTTTCCATATGTAAATTATGATGTATCTTTCTTGTCTACATTCCAGGGAGTACAATGTGAGGGATTTAAGTGTTTCCCAGTAATTCAGGAGCAACAAAAGTCTATTATAGGGACAGTGAAGGTTATCTGTGCATTCTCCAGATCTGCATTTCTGCCTGCCTTAAAAGGGGGTTGTTAGTGCACAGCAGTATTCCACTCTAGATTGAACAAGTGACTTAAAAGTGCATCGTGACTGGCTAAGTACCCCCTTGTTTTGAAGGTTGTAGATGATCCTTGAATGTGAGATCTTCCGATATCGTCGCTGCTAAGTCCGGAGTCCCTTACATTAACCTCCCGCTCTGTTGAGAGATTTGAGTGTTGGATACCTCCGTTCCACTTATGATTTCCTCACTTCTTCCAAGACCATCTACCACTAATTCTACCACCATCCTACCACCACGCATCTCAACTACGACTGATACTACCATCTACCATTACAGAATTTGGCCATTTCACCCGACACCTGTTACCACCTTGTTTCAGCCACGAGAAAACCTGTCTCGCGATTAGAGGATGGAGTATCGAGCCTTCACCACTCCTTATGCTGATTTGCACACACGGGTTTGGCGCTTCTCATAAATATATTAATCTCTCCCTGTATAGCAATCTCTCTCTCTCTCTCTCTCTCTCTCTCTCTCTCTCTCTCTCTCTCTCTCTCTCTCTCTCTCTCTCTCTCTCTCTCTCTCTCTCTCTCTCTCTCTCTCTCTCTCCCCCCGCTTTTCTTTCCTCACTCTTTGCCCACATACCCTCCCACATGGGCATTGTCTCAGCCTTGATCAGGGTGGACAAAGAGTATCTCATGACGGGGCAGCCCATGGTAAGGGGCAGCCCATGGTGAGGGCAGCGCCTTCATACTCAAGATTTTGGCCAAGGACCCTGATACAACGGTGCTGTCTCTCTCTCTCTCTCTCTCTCTCTCTCTCTCTCTCTCTCTCTCTCTCTCTCTCTCTCTTTGTCCACTAATTACCAGGGAGAGCGATGTTAATCGAGGGAGATCACTCTAAACTCTTCTCTCTCAGTTATAATTATTATTATTGAATTATCTCGAGAATTGTAATTATCATTATTGAATTGTCTTCAGAACTGCAATTATTATTAGTGAATTGTCTTGAGAATTACTCTTTCTTCCTTTTTCTATTCTTCCTTGTCGACTTGTCGACGATTATTCTATTTTTTCTTCATTGATACGGGTGATTAAAAGAATTCTTTAATATATTTAATTTTTCAGAGAGAGAGAGAGAGAGAATGTGATTAATACATTACATATTTCCTGTCTATCCCACTAAATTTATATATTATGAAGATAATGAAATATTTTGAACTATATATATATATATATATATATATATATATATATATATATATATATATATATATATATATATATATATATAATGTCGTGCCGAATAGGTAAAACTTGCGATTTTGGCTTAAATATCATAGAGGCATGTGTTACTAGGCCAGCACCACCACACCCCTACACTTCAGTACATGTGTTACCGGTTGAGCACATTACCCTGGCAAATGCTACCAGGCCAGTGCCACGCCCCTCCTCACCACAACAAATATCTCAAATATGGCAACACATCAGTACCAAGGTAACAACCAGGGCACCACACCCATGATACCAATATAATAATTACCATCCCTACATCACATCCTCTTTCGGATTCATAAATGTTACCATCCCTCCGCCACACCCCTACGTAACTGTGCTTTATCGAAAGGACACAACGTGTATATATATATATATATATATATATATATATATATAATCCAAATAGGTAAGTTTTCTAAGGTTCTTTTGGTACAAAATTATTATTATTTTTCATGAACATAATTTAAAAAATATATCTTTAAACGTATAAGAGAAATTTTTAGAAATGATTTAATTTTAAATGAGTTCTTGCTAAGTGACCAGCCTCTTAACGTGCTGCTTGCCGAATTTCCTCCCTCCTGCCTCGTGGGCACCTGTCAAACTTATTCTCAATACTACGTTTGGAGTCTTGTTTCCACGTCTCGTTTGTCCAGGTCATTTCACTTCCTGAGCACTCTGTGGCTGAAGATAATACTCTCGAAACCTTTCAAAGGTATAGAAAAGGTAGCATCCCTGTGTCTCACCTGTCTTTGTCTTCCAACTTTGCCCTTGTTTATCCTGGTGTCAGCATGGTGTCCAGTACCCGCTGGTGCAGTCTTACTCTTACGTTACCCCCGTCTCCACCTCTACATCGTGGATTCAGTTCCTCTCTAGCTTGCTTTTTGTTTCTCTTGGCCTCTCTCATGGGAGGTTCCTGTACGCTGGTGAGGGGCTCTTGATCTAGGGAATTGGATCTGTACTCCAGTTCCCTGATACGAGTCTGAATGCCTTTCATCCCCCCCCCCACTTCATCATGCGCTGTATAATCCCTACGGGTTTAGCACTCCCCATAAGAATAGGAATAATAATGATTCTGATGATTTTTCTCGAGTCTTTCTCCTTCCTCCTTCCATCTTATTACCTTATGATGTGACTATGAAGCATCTTGGAGGCGGACTAACCACACTGGCGAGTACCGTCACTGTACCGTCACTGTACCCCATGTTACTGACAGTGACCACGCCTTCTAGAATAGCAACCACACTCCCTTAAACTGACAGTGAGTGCTTCATGATGTCGCTACTGACAGCCGTGACAGTCTCCATCAGGGGGGCCGGGGCTATCGTTGATAACATGACCCGGAAACAGGAAATCCTCGCTTGATATTTCAGGGTGTTCTTGTCAGTGACTGTTCCACAGACTTGTGAAGCTGCGTAGTTGTTTCCACAGCTCTCCCTCTGTTCCACGCATCGCCAAAGGGGCATTCTAATGTTGATTATTATTATTATTATTATTTTGTATTTCAAACACTTCTTGTATTTTTTTGGTTGATGGAATGTAGGTGTTTTTCAGACGTCAGCTGATTCTTTTCCGTTGATTGATGACCTGACGTAAACTGCGACGGTTTCTTGATTGATGGTGAGACCATGGATGGCACGGGAGGGAGAGAAGAAACTAAAGGGAGACAAATGAATGAGATGGAAAGGTAGAAACGAAATAGAGGGGTGGGGCAAGAGTAAAAGGGAGGAAGATGGTGAAGAAGGGGAAACCAAAGGATGACGGAGGAACGATAGGGCAAGAGAAGAAGAAACAACAATTGGAAAAGAGAGAGAAAGAGAGAGAGAGACGATAGTATCATTAAGATTCCTGCAGTTCTTCAAGGATGTCCTCCATCCGGATGGAGACAATCTGAGAAAAAGAAAAAAAATATACAAGAATCGCGTGAAATTTTCCTCTTCTCCCCCAGTCTCGCACCGCCTCAGAGTCAAACCCTAATGGTTACAATCATAACCATAGTTTTTAAAGGGGGTGGACCGGTAAGCCAGCGGAAGGCCTCGGTCAGATAACCAAAAGCTTCAGCTGCGGGTCATCGTGTCACTAAGACCCGCGTCAGGAAACACTTGTCCTGTTTCCCGACAAACCTTACCTAACCTCAGTGTCGCGGCTTACCCATGGTAAACAACCTCTAGAGTTGTAATAACATCGACATATAAGACACTTGAGCAACACCTGAAGAAGCCTATGGCTTCTTCATGCGTATTGCGTGTCTGTCAGGACACAGTGCGCAGCGGGGATATTGTGTATGGCGAGATATATTGGGTGAATAACATGTGGTTTAAGCGTGAGTTGATTACTGCTTTTGTTGTGCAGCCGTTGATTTGGCGACGATAGTTTTTCCTCGTGGAGTGATTGTAAGCAGCTACGACAAAGTGACTTGTGCCTCACTACTTGTAGAGCGGTTTAAATCACGCGATAAAGTTACGCAAATTATCTGTTGTGAAGTGCCGGGGAACGATGGAGCCTTGTTGTTGGGGTATGTCTCTCTCTCTCTCTCTCTCTCTCAATCTCTTTTTCTCTGTGCTTACTTTCTTACCCCTTCCCTTCCTTCGTACCCCTTCTCCTTATCCCTTCCCCATAATTCAATCTCGCTTCTCAATCCTTATCTAATCCCCCTCCCACCATCTTCCTTCATACTCTGCGTCTCCACTCCTTCCCTCTCCCTCCCTCCATCAGTGCTCCCATTTTGTGAAATTCTATAAAGTGATCACCCGGAGACCCAGCAACCAGTGTAAACACACACTGCGTGACCAGGCTGGTTGAGTGGTTGTTTGATCGGGTTTGAAAGCCTATCGACTAAGCAGTGGCCATGAAGGCTGCATGTCACATCCACACCAGGAGTCAAGGATACCTTCTTCTCTGAATAAGTGATATGCATGCCAGGTATCCCTCATGCTGGGGGATTCCCTTAAGTACCAAGTTCAATCTGTTCACTTAACAGATTGCTAAACTTGGAAGATTTATATATTTATATATATATATATTTTTGTAAATGAATCGTTTGTTGGTTCACTGTTCGAAAGGTTTCGTAACGAATCTGATTCCTTGGGTTCGCTGCTGGGAAGGGTTCGTTGTGAATCTGATCTGACAAGAACCAGAAGAGAATCGTGCTTTCAGAATCTGCTAACTCCCGCACGAGAAAGTTAAGGTCTGCCTCAAGAACCCGCAAAAATCGGCTCGATTAGCATCATTCACTCGGTGGAGATAAATGGTACAAAATACCGATACGATGGGAAAATAAACACAAATGAAGTATAATGCGATCCTTTATTGACTACGTTTCGCCCATACAGTGAGCTTCATCAGGTCATAAAAAAGATCTGTTTTTGTGACTTGATAAAGTCCATTCACTCAATATGGGGTAATTTATTATTATTATTATTTTATTGTTATTATTATTATTATTATTATTGGGAAGCATTAACATTCAGTTTCGATCAAGAGCCCTTGACCAGGCATCAAGGCACCTCCCTCTTGAAGGACCAGCGAGGATCAAATACTGGAGTTCGTTTAGGACTGCCTTTCTCGTGGTCCTCTCCAAGTGGATCCTTTGAGATCCACCTGCCTGAAAATGGTCCGCTGCCAGAGGCGAAAGATACGAGGCAGGGTACACAGAGTGGTGTACAGATCTCGGTGTACGTACACTGAGATTTTAATCGCTACTTTACGGATTATAGTACAGTACTCTTGGCCGTGTACCGTACTGCTTTAGTAACTCTCGTTAGGTCGATATATTTGTCAGTTCGTAGATCATCGCCCCCGCAGCCCGAACTCGTACTAGACCTCGTAAATTAAAAAGGAAAAAGGTTGGAATTACGATAATAAGAACTGTGAAAAGGCACGCAAGAAATTGTAAAGTAGAAGTTTGTATAATTTACGTTTTATCTTAAGTGCGGGTGAGACAAGATAGATCAGCAATTTTGCCAGAGTGCAAAGAACATTTAATAAACTTTCGCCACACACACACACACACTCGGTGTGTGTGTGGCTGGCACTGTACTGTGTTTTCCTGAGTTGTGATGACGGACTAGGGGGTGTGTCCAGGTGAATTAGTGAAGGTTTTAAGTTTCGTGACCGAGGGAGGGAGGGAGGGAGAGAGAGAGGGAGAGAGAGAAAGAAAAGGGGGAATAGTGTAATGTATGTCTGTGTACATAAACTTTTGTTGATCATTCTGGTGAATAATTCTGATCATTCCGCAACGAAAATTCCCCCTGAAAATATATTCTCCTCTCTCTGTGAATATAGCTTTTTTTATCATAGTTGCAGCCAGAGTACACTGCCCAGTCCAAAAATCTGTTGCTCTAATATGACGTAGATTATTTTCGAAAAGCAGTTAGACCGAAGGTTAGACACTGACGGTTATTATATTTGACATTGTCTACGTCGCGATCGCCTAGTTTGATGACGTGTTATTGAATTGTATATCCAGACCTTTTCATTTACGGTCCTCGAGGTGTGTCCCCCTCTAGGGGCTGAAGGGCTCCTGATGCGAGTAAGTGGAGCTGCCACTCCTTTCTCGTAAGCGATTACCTCCAATTTCTCCCAGGAGCTGTATGGCCCTTACGGGTTTTAGCTTTTCTCGACGATTAGGTTAGGTTAGGTAAGGTTTGTCAGGAAACAGGACAAGTGATTCTTGACGTGGGTCTTAGTCATAAGATGACCCAGAGCTGGAGCTTTTGGTCATCTGACCGAGGCCTTCCACTGGTTTACCGATCCACCCCTTTAACAATTATGGTTATAATGATAACCATTAGGAATTAATTTCTCGATGATTACGACGCTAACAAAGAAATAATAATATAATAGTCTTTATTTCTGCACGTGCGGCCAGCAGTAACAGCCTGGTTGATCAGACCCTGATCCACCATGAGGCCTGGTCTGAGAACGAGCCGCGGGGGCATTGACCCCCGAAACCCTCTTCAGATAAACTCCAGGTAAAAAGTACATGACACGAACCATACCACGGGTGGGGATAGAACCCGCGGTCAGAGTCATAAAACTCCAGACCGACGCGCTAGCCAGCTGGCTACAATAAGATTCGTCCAACTAGGTATATTTATACACCATAAGACGAATCTTATTGTAGCCAGCTGGCCCAGTGGCTAGCGCGTCGGTCTGGAGTTTCATGACTCTGACCGCGGGTTCTATTCCTACCCGTGGTATGGTTTGTTTGCAACCATGTCATTACGATTTCTTGAGTCATGACTCAAGTTTGATTTTGTTTGATTTTGAAGAACTAAATGAGAGGGAGTACATGAGAGGGAGTACATGAGAGGGAGTACATGAGAGGGAGTACATGAGAGGGAGTACATGAGAGGGAGTACATGAGAGGGAGTACATGAGAGGGAGTACATGAGAGGGAGTACATGAGAGGGAGTACATGAGAGGGAGTACATGAACGAATAAGAGAGAGAGAGAATGTGTGAACAGGTGAGCAAGTTAGAAGATTTAGTTAAAAGTAGAATAATATAGTAGTAATAGTGATTGTGGTAGCAGCAATAGTAGTAGTAATGGTGGTAGTGGTGGTGGTGGTAACAGCAATAGTAGTAGTAGTAATAGTGGTAGTGGTAACAGCAGTAGTAGTGGTGGTGGTAGTGGTCACAGCAGTAGTATTAGTAGTGGTGGTCACAGCAGTAGTATTAGTAGTGGTGGTCACAGCAGTAGTATTAGTAGTGGTGGTCACAGCAGTAGTATTAGTAGTGGTGGTCACAGCAGTAGTATTAGTAGTGGTGGTCACAGCAGTAGTATTAGTGGTGGTGGTCACAGCAGTAGTATTAGTGGTGGTGGTCACAGCAGTAGTGGTGGTGGTCACAGCAGTAGTATTAGTGGTGGTCACAGCAGTAGTAGTTGTGGTAACAGCAGTAATAGTAGTACTGGTTGTGGTGCTGGTAACAGCAGTAATAGTAGTACTGGTGGTGGTGGTAACAGCAGTAGTAGTTGTGGTAACAGCAGTAGTAGTAGTACTGGTGGTGGTAACAGCAGTGATAATAGAGTAGTAACACATCAGTTCTGTGATTCAAGATGCAATAAAGAATTTTCTTGAGAAATCAGTTTTACGATTAAATTCTTAGATGCAAAAGGATTTTTTTTCCTTTGATAAATCAGTTTGGCGAGGAACCTCCGTCTGTGGTCTGTGTTTTTGTGCTGAGGAAATCCCTGGATAAATTTCCTCTGAGCTGAGAACGCTTATTTAACTTGACTGGTTTAGGACCCTTGATTATCATGTTAAACTTCATCCCCTTGGGTGCTCTTTACCCTTTCCCATCATTCTCCCCTTCCCTCCCCCCCCTCTTCCTCTCTGAAGCAAGCGCACGCGCGAGCACATATACATAGCTTGAAGAAGAGGTACGAAGAGCTCATGGAGCAGGGAGAGAGTGGATCTAGTAGCGACCAATAAAGAGGCGGGGCCAGGAGCTATAACTCGACCCCCTGCAACCACAGTTAGTTAAGTGCACACACACACAGTCTTTATATTATTTTATAGTGTTTTTGTAGTGTTTTGCATTTTTGTTTTATATTTTACTATTTTTTTGCAGTTTTGAAGTGTTTTTATAGTATGTATGTATATATGTATATGGGTGGGTGCGAAGTTAACTAGAGAGTGGCACTGGCTCCTCGTCACCCTGGCACTCCCTTGCACCTTATTTGGCCTCACTGGTTAATATTGACCTGTGAAATTCTTAACGCTTTGCCGGCGACCACTTCGAAACACTACTTGCAAATGTTATTTCATTTATGGGGGAGCGGTAAACCCCTCAGTCATTCGGCACCTTGAGGACGGAAGGCAGTCAGGTTTGATCCGTATTAAGTCAGGGGTAGCTCTGATTTCTTAGATAAATGAATCACAGTAGTATTGTGTTTTAAAGTCTTGTAAAGTATATTTTGTTGATGCTTTGTGTGACCTTACGTTGGTGGTGGTCGTGGGTCTTGTTGGTGCCTTGTGTGACCTTACGTT
Organism: Cherax destructor; assembly: GCA_009830355.1. Taxonomy (NCBI): domain Eukaryota; kingdom Metazoa; phylum Arthropoda; class Malacostraca; order Decapoda; family Parastacidae; genus Cherax; species Cherax destructor. The sequence continues at coordinate 386,724 of WNWK01000411.1, read as the reverse complement.
GGTGGTGGTCGTGGGTCTTGTTGGTGCCTTGTGTGACCTTACGTTGGTGGTGGTCGTGGGTCTTGTTGGTGCCTTGTGTGACCTTACGTTGGTGGTGGTCGTGGGTCTTGTTGGTGCCTTGTGTGACCTTACGTTGGTGGTGGTCGTGGGTCTTGTTGGTGCCTTGTGTGACCTTACGTTGGTGGTGGTCGTGGGTCTTGTTGGTGCCTTGTGTGACCTTACGTTGGTGGTGGTCGTGGGTCTTGTTGGTGCCTTGTGTGACCTTACGTTGGTGGTGGTCGTGGGTCTTGTTGGTGCCTTGTGTGACCTTACGTTGGTGGTGGTCGTGGGTCTTGTAGTGTTGAAGTTACCAACCCACAATGATAAGGTAAAATGAAACGGGGTGACCCATAAGATGAAGAAATAAGAGTTGTGAAATGTACTAGTGAGGGTGTGTGCATACGTGTATGTGCTCACTGGTTTGTCTTTGCGGTAGTTGAGACTCAGCTCCCGGCCCCGCCTCTTAGACCACTTTTATCGACAAAAAGGCACAATACGGTGACTGGAACAATACACTAATAACCCGCACGTAAGAGTAAGAAACTTGTGACGACGTTTCGGTCCGGCTTGGACCATTGACAGGTTACCTTCGTGTGTTAGTGTGTGACTAGTTAATGGACCGAAACGTCGTCATACGTTTCTTCTGTGTGCGGGTTATTTGTGTGTTTGTTTGGTTTCAAAGTTTGGGGCCTTTTCGAGCTGCTTCACGTGCTTGACCAGGTGTGGGTTCCATGCTGGGGCCGCGGGCTTACTGATTGTTCTAACATAAGTCGTATAAAGAGCTACGAAAGATTCGTTTGTTAGAATTCCTAAATGCTGTTGTGAAGTCAGTTAATCGTGAATATCCCGCTGCCGTTATTCGGTTTGTGCGCGATTCTGGCAATATGTTAGATGTTATATATACCTCCAGGTCCTTTTCGCTCTCTGATATTTGCAGCTTCTCTTTGCCCATGCTGTACTCGGTATCCGGTCTGCCCAGTCCTCCATAATGGATGACTTTGCATTTGCTTGGATTGAACTCTAAAACCCGCTGATTTTCTTTTTTATCACATCTGCAGTCTTTTGGGGTCTTTATCGTTGTTCTCATTACTTTTACGTCGTCAGCAATGACAGCACTCAATCCGCTTTTGGTAGGTCCTTCGCGTATACAAAGAATAGTAGTGGTCTTAACACCGATCCTTGCGGAACCCCATTCGTTATTCTCTCCCATTCTGATGTCTCATCCCTTACTCCTTGACCCGCTGGAACACTGTCTCTTTTAGTCTTCCTTGCTGTTTTAATTCCTAGTTTAATCTCTGGTGTGATACTATGTCATATGTATCACTCATTTCTAAATTCCCCCAAAATTTAAGCCAGCCAATTCTGTTTTGTTTTGTCTCTGTGATTTTGTCGTAGAATTCCAGCAAATTCGTAAGACAGGATTTTTCCATCTTTAAATCCGTGCTGGTTACCTCTGAATAATCTTTTCCTTTTTCTTCAAGTGTTTCTCTCTCATCTCTTTCCTTACCAACCTTACCAGATATTTTTAAAGTATGTGTCAGAAATTCTAGCCTGTAATTTAGGGCGTCTTGTATACCCCACTTTTTCATAAGTGTGTGTGTGTGTGTGTGTGTGTGTGTGTGTGCGCGTGTGTGCGCGTGTGTGCGTGTGTGCATGTGTATAGGCGTGCGTTCATGTGCATATTGTATATTTGTTTTGCTTTATACGAAACTATAAAAAAAATGTACACGTTTTTAACTATTAAATTCCATCGATTCTTGAGACCGACAAATTACATTCCATCATATTCTTCGCTGCTCAATGATTAAAGAAAAACACAAACTAATCTCTTCTCTAATTTTAGGTAAGCGAGGAAGACACACACACAAAAAAAAAAAAACGAACAGGCCAAGTGTTTTATCTACAAGTGCCTTTGACAGAAAGGTAACTAATTCTCTCTCTCTCTCTCTCTCTCTCTCTCTCTCTCTCTCTCTCTCTCTCTCTCTCTCTCTCTCTCTCTCTCTCTCTCTCTCGCTCACTCACTTTCACTTAGGGGGAGTCTATTAAGTAACTTGACCAACATATACCTAGCCTAAGGTTTTCCCTGTCTTATGTTCACGATATTTACTCAGAAAAAAATATAATAAAAAAAAGTCAGAAATATTGTTACATTGACAAAGGTTTGCCTATGTTTGTGGCCCACTGCGGTTATCTCGCCAACCAACGTCTCTACTGCCTGACGGTTTTTCTTTCCTAATTCAAAATATATATAAAATTTACGGTGCTGAATTAAACAAGTATCTGATGACATCATATTCATATTACCACAAATATTTTAACAGTACAGCGAGAAGATGGAAAACTGAATAGCGTATTATTATCGTCCTATCCATTATAATTATCTTAAAACTGGTATGTTAGTTTCCTTGGAGTCCTGGCTAGCTAGGTATTGAATCTTGGAGAGGTCATTCCAAGGTCAGCTGGATCAGAGGGTCAGAGGTCACTCAGCGAGTTCCATCTCTGACATTTGGTTTAGCCTTCCTATGAGGGACATCTTATAACCTGGGCGACCTATGTAGATATATTTACCAGATGCGTGCCAGGGAAGGCCTTGGATGAACTTAAGCCGTGTCCAGTGCTATTCTTTTTTGGGTGTGTTGAGGCACAGGGGACTAGAGTCGGGTGTGTTGAGGCACAGGGGACTAGAGTCGGGTGTGTTGAGGCACAGGGGACTAGAGTCGGGTGTGTTGAGGCACAGGGGACTAGAGTCGGTGTGTTGAGGCACAGGGGACTAGAGTCGGGTGTGTTGAGGCACAGGGGACTAGAGTCGGGTGTGTTGAGGCACAGGGGACTAGAGTCGGGTGTGTTGAGGCACAGGGGACTAGAGTCGGGTGTGTTGAGGCACAGGGGACTAGAGTCGGGTGTGTTGAGGCACAGGGGACTAGAGTCGGGTGTGTTGAGGCACAGGGGACTAGAGTCGGGTGTGTTGAGGCACAGGGGACTAGAGTCGGGTGTGTTGAGGCACAGGGGACTAGAGTCGGGTGTGTTGAGGCACAGGGGACTAGAGTCGGGTGTGTTGAGGCACAGGGGACTAGAGTCGGGTGTGTTGAGGCACAGGGGACTAGAGTCGGGTGTGTTGAGGCACAGGGGACTAGAGTCGGGTGTGTTGAGGCACAGGGGACTAGAGTCGGGTGTGTTGAGGCACAGGGGACTAGAGTCGGGTGTGTTGAGGCACAGGGGACTAGAGTCGGGTGTGTTGAGGCACAGGGGACTAGAGTCGGGTGTGTTGAGGCACAGGGGACTAGAGTCGGTGTGTTGAGGCACAGGGGACTAGAGTCGGGTGTGTTGAGGCACAGGGGACTAGAGTCGGTGTGTTGAGGCACAGGGGACTAGAGTCGGGTGTGTTGAGGCACAGGGGACTAGAGTCGGGTGTGTTGAGGCACAGGGGACTAGAGTCGGGTGTGTTGAGGCACAGGGGACTAGAGTCGGGTGTGTTGAGGCACAGGGGACTAGAGTCGGGTGTGTTGAGGCACAGGGGACTAGAGTCGGGTGTGTTGAGGCACAGGGGACTAGAGTCGGGTGTGTTGAGGCACAGGGGACTAGAGTCGGGTGTGTTGAGGCACAGGGGACTAGAGTCGGGTGTGTTGAGGCACAGGGGACTAGAGTCGGGTGTGTTGAGGCACAGGGGACTAGAGTCGGGTGTGTTGAGGCACAGGGGACTAGAGTCGGGTGTGTTGAGGCACAGGGGACTAGAGTCGGTGTGTTGAGGCACAGGGGACTAGAGTCGGGTGTGTTGAGGCACAGGGGACTAGAGTCGGGTGTGTTGAGGCACAGGGGACTAGAGTCGGGTGTGTTGAGGCACAGGGGACTAGAGTCGTGGGATACTGAGAATATCTTTCGAGTGTGTCGAGATACACGGGGCTACAGTCATGGAAGACTAAGGATATCTTTCTGGGATCACACAGCGACAGAAACACGTCTAGTTTATTCTCAAGGGGACGCACTCAACCTAGGGGGATGCTGGGTAATCACATTTGATCTGAGGAAGGAGTGATTTACTTCAATTCCTTTTATCATGGGCCCTTCATCGTTATTATTGGGAATCTTTTGGAAAAAGGATGGACAAGTGGGTGGGTCTGAATGGGTGGTTTTTAATAAAGGACTTGCCTTGTATGGGCCAGCAGGCCTGTTGCAGTGTTCCATCAACACTCCGGAAGTTGCACTATGTCCATATTGCTAATCAACAGGATATTACCCATTCTGGAGACCGTTGTAACGTGATGTTGACAGGTTCTTCTCAAACACAACACATCTCATCACAAATGTACTAATATATATTATATATATATATATATATATATATATATATATATATATATATATATATATATATACTCGTTAGTTATCTGTGTATTAGGGCTGAAGAAGATTTAAGACACATGTGCAGCAGTTGGGTATCTTTGTTGATGAAACGTTTCGCCTACACAGTGGGCTTCTTCAGTCAGATACAAAGGCAGCGGTAGAAATGAAATAAAGACCATGTAATCAGTCCATCAGCCTCGGGGAAAAAGTATTTGAGATGGTCAGTCCCTCAGCCTGGAACGATGTTCCAGAGCATGGAGCTGAACCCTTCTCCAGGCTGACACCAGGCACCCAGGACCGTGCTCGCCGGCTCCACCACCAGTTTTTAATAGTTTAAGCACTGGGATTGTTGGTTGTGCTGAGAAAGGCAGAGTTGTTTTAAATACGCTGGCTAATATGATCCCCTGATATGGGATACCTACAGTACTTGCCAGAATTTTCTTCTTTCCAGGTTTCAGAAAGATAACCTGAAAAACGCATCTACTGGTCGGATTCAGACTTTCTTCGCTGTTGTATTTCTTTTAGAGGAGGTTTAGGATTGACATTTAGCTCTATAGACCAAATTGTGAAATTGGTTTCACGCGATAACTTGGGAATATCTCTTCTGATTGGCTGCAAATTTCCAGTCCTGGTGTATTCCACTTCGAAGAAGGATCGAATTGGTTTTTGGACTGTGTAGGTGGCAATTTGCCGGTTTTATTTAACAAATTGTGATATTGTTTCTGCGCGATAACCTCGGAATGCCTCTTCTGTTGGAGGTGAAGCTCTCGTTGCTGGTATTTCGTACTTAAGAGGGTGTAGGTGCCAATCTACTAATTTTATTTTAACCCATCCGCGTACTCTTGGGAGCCGTGGCAGTGCTGCTGCTGCTGCTGCTGCCGCTGCTGCTGCCGCCGCCGCTGCTGCTGCCGCTGCTGCTGCTGCTGCCGCCAGTGTTTGTTTGCATAACTCTTTTGTTAAGTGGTTGTAGAGCATTATAAAGAAAATATAACTAAGGAAAAAATATAAAAAATAATAATAATTTGCTTCTCTCTGTGATCATTGAGGTACAGAGGGCTGGGGTTACGAGATACTGGGAATTCCTTTCTCGGACCGTACGGCGAACGTAATCTCTCAATTTAAGTTTAACGATTCAGACGCAACTAATACGTTACATGAACGGTACTATATTTTATCTTTAATTCATCGTAAATCGCCTGAGTTATTCAACACGATGATGGGACTTCTGTCAGTTACGAACGATAGTAATGGAAATATACGGTATATTTTTTTTTGCATGCTCTTGAAGTCCTGGGGGGGACACTGGCGATCCTTGGGTGTTGAAGATCGTGTGTTCCAGCGACCCAACAGTAGTGAGAGGTGAACCAGGATAATGTCACTTGTCCAGCAGGGGTGAGGCACGACCCCCCTACACACACACTAACAGGCCGGGGAGATATTTACTAACATTTTAACCCAGACTAGGAACATGCCCATGGAATAGCACACACTCACCTACTCCACCTCACTCAGGTACCTACTTCCAGGACATATTCACCTACTCCACCTCACTCAGGTACCTTCCTTCAGGACGCACAATCACCTACTCCACCTCACTCAGGTACCTTCCTTCAGGACACATACTTACCTACTCCACCTCACTCAGGTACCTTCCTTCAGGACACACACTCACCTACTCCACCTCACTCAGGTACCTTCCCTAAGGACACACTCACCTACTCCGCCTCACTCAGGTACCTTCCTTCAGGACACACTCACCTACTCCACCTCACTCAGGTACCTTCCTTCAGGACACACTCACCTACTCCACCTCACTCAGGTACCTTCCTTCAGGACACACACTCACCTACTCCACCTCACTCAGGTACCTTCCCTAAGGACACACTCACCTACTCCGCCTCACTCAGGTACCTTCCTTCAGGACACACTCACCTACTCCACCTCACTCAGGTACCTTCCTTCAGGACACACTCACCTACTCCACCTCACTCAGGTACCTTCCTTCAGGACACATATTCAAGTTTAGAGATTTCATATGTACTAACCCTACTACTACTACTATACTACTACCACTACTACTAATAATAATGCATTAAGTCACATTAGTAACTGCGGTCACAATGTAAATTTGGTAATTTCACTCTAGTAGTCTGATAATTTTATAAAATACCAAATTGTGAAATACATAATTTTACATCCATTTCAAAATGAATTTTTTTCAGCATGATAAATTGTGCCCAAGGCAGTGCAAAGATGACACTGTTATTGTGTGGTCCACCTTGGTCCTGATGGTCACCAAGTCGAGGCCATATGCATATGTTTGAGAAACTTGTACCTTGTATAGAGTTTCTCTCATCTCTCTCTCTCTCTCTCTCTCTCTCTCTCTCTCTCTCTCTCTCTCTCTCTCTCTCTCTCTCTCTCTCTCTCTCTCCTCTCTCTCTCTCTCAGCCTGTGAGAGAAGCATCTCTAAGCTAGGATCTTCATAGCTTAGTAAATACCTGTTACTATGGTAAAGGTCAGCACAATCACTGAACTCCTGAACATCACACTCTGTTCACCTCTCGTGGTGTGGTACACTCGATGTCCTCGCTTCTCCTGAATAGAAGGAGAGAAAAGAGGAAGCTGAGGAGGAGGAGGAAGAGGGGGAGGCTGGGGAAGGCAAAGGATGGTTATGGTTGTCAAGAAATAATGTGCCTCGGGGTTTACCTATCTCACCCCCTTGAAAGTGGTCATGTGTGTCTCTCTCTCTCTCCTGGTTCGCACCTCCTACTTCTCCTCTCCTACTTCCCTTATATCCACTTGTACACATTCCTACGAGTTTCCTCTTTCTCAGTGGTCATAACAGTTGTCTCGCAACCGAAAGATCCTGTGTCTGAATCATGGGCGTAGCTGGATGTATTGGCACGTCTCTTACGCGAACCTTACCTAACCTAACCTAACCTGCCCCTTGTTCACGTAGCAGCAAATTGGTACCTAGTGACAGTCTTACACCAGCTTTCTCTGTAGACGTAGCCATAAATAAGTACCTGGTGTTGGTCTCCTTACACCCGCAGCTTTTGTTTAAGTAACAGTAAATTATTGCCAGGCTTTGAGAGGAGTTGATGTAAGAAATTGCTTTCAGGCTCGTAAAATAAAAATGCAAGTCATGTCCCTCGTGACACTTGAGATTAGCTTAGTCATCCATCTATGTTCTCCAAGATGTGGAGAAACAGAGATACGACTTGGATAACATAAACTAAGAATCTGTCAAACATCCCTCTGGGAAAACTTCTAAATTCGAGCAAGTGCAAGGAAAAGCTAAACAGAGAAGCATTCATTGTCTGTAGAAAATATGTCCCACTAAGAAAATTTTGTCTATATTATAATTATAATTTGGGAGTGGACATGTCAGCAGATGGGTCTATGAAGGATGAGGTGAATCATAGAATTGATGAGGGGAAAAGGGTGAGTGGAGCACTTCGGAGTCTGTGGAGACAAAGAACTTTGTCCATGGAAGTAAAGAGGGGAATGTATGAGAGTATAGTTATACCAACACTCTTATATGGGTGTGAAGCATGGGTGATGAATGTTGCAACAAGGAGAAGGCTGGAGGCAGTGGAGATGTCATGTCTGAGGTCAATGTGTGGTGTGAATATAATGCAGAGAATTCGGAGTTTGGAAATTAGGAGGAGGTGCGGGATTACCAAAACTATTATCCAGAGGGCTGAGGAGGGGTTGTTGAGGTGGTTCGGACATGTAGAGAGAATGGAATGAGACAGAATGACTTCGAGAGTGTATAAATCTGTAGTGGAGGGAAGGCGGGGTAGGGGTCGGCCTAGGAAAGGTTGGAGGGAGGGGGTAAAGGAGGTTTTGTGTGCGAGGGGCTTGGACTTACAGCAAGCATGTGTGAGCGTATTTGATAGGAGTGAATGGAGACAAATGGTTTTTAATACTTGACGTGCTGTTGGAGTGTGAGCAAAGTAACATTTATGAAGGGATTCAGGGAAACCGGCAGGCCGGACTTGAGTCCTGGAGATGGGAAGTACAGTGTCTGCACTCTGAAGGAGGGGTGTTAATGTTGCAGTTTTATAACTGTAGTGTAAAGCACCCCTCTGGCAAGACAGTGATGGAGTGAATGAGGATGAAAGTTTTTCTTTTTCGGGCCACCCTGCCTTGGTGGGAATCGGCCGATGTGTTAATAAAAAAAAAATATAATTCCCTAAAAACAGTTCTCATATATAGTTAAATCGTAAAAGACTTAACAGAAGGAAAAACTGGATTAGGCATTTAAGGTATTTAAGTAACAGAAAGAAAAACTGGATAAGGTATTTAAGGTATAAGTTTGACGAGAGCATTGTACAGTGTTAATATTGTATTATGAATTTTGTGCTCTAATTTTCTTCATCTGAAGCAAAGCACCCGCAACTGTAGCTTTTGGTCATCTGACCTAGGTCTTCCGCTGGCTTATCGGTCCATCCCTTTAAAAATTTTGATTTTGAATTACAACCATTAGCTTCTATGTTAATCATGATGGCTTTGATGCTCACCGAATACATTTCTAAATACATTGCAGATCGTTACTTACGAGTATTCTAAATTCTTTTTATAAATTCGTCTCCGTGACAAGATTTCCCTATAATTTATACTACATTTTATGTTGCTGTATCCAGAGTGCGTTACCTGGCACTTATCCACATCTGTATTCATTCCCTAATCTTGTGATCACTGTGACGACTTATCCAGGTCTCTCTGGAGTCTTGGACAGTCGGTCTGGGTTGCAGCAAGTAGCAATAATTTCGTATCGATTGAAAACTTGATGATTTTGTTTGTTGGAGAGTGTTGGTATGGGGAAAAGTATTAGTGTGGGGAAGAGAGTTCGTGTAATTGAGGACACAGGTGCGGGGATGGTACAAATGTGAAATAATTCCCATAAGCTGTAAGTAATAATAATAATTCAGCGCCACAGTTTCTTACCACCAATAATCCTATACACGTCAATCATATTATTAATTATTTTGTGGATTATGAACGTGTGTGTGTGTGCCACTTGACAACGTCAAAATGTTTCGCTTAACACTAATATTAAGTGCTGAAGACACTTGTTAAGTTGCAACTACAGTGTGAAGAAGGCCACTTACTGGACGAGGTGCTAAGTGTACCGTATATCAGAAAACTGTATCTCATAATATTGAATACTTGTGTTTGTATTCCTTGAATTGTTTGAGACATTGTTGTTTGTTGTGTGTGTGTACTCAACTATTTGTGGTTGCAGGGGTCGATTCACATCTCCTGGCCCCGCCTCTTTGCTTGTCGCTACTGTGTGTGTGTGTGTGTGTGTGTGTTTTACTTCTCTCCCTCTCCCCCTCCCCCCCCCGCTTATCGTGTTATCTTGCTCTCCCTCTTATAAAGTCCTTCTCTTATCGTTGTTTCTCTTTTATTAAGTGCTCTTTCTTACTATGTTGTCAATTCTTATCCATTTCTCTCTTCCCTTACTCTCATCCCTGCCTTCTTATGCCTTTCTTCCTCTCTCACCTTCCTCTCTTATACCTTTCTTCATTTCTCTCGTTCGTCTACATTTCTGATTTTCCTCCATGTTTATCATATCGTTTATCATATCACGTTTTTCCTTCACGTTTAACATATTTATTACGTTTTTCCTTCACGTTTATCATCTGCACACGCTGTCTCCCTCATTCTTATTGCTACTGTCTCTTTGTCTCCTTCAGTGAATTATTTATTTTATTTTGTTCTTCACATCGTTGTCTTTACTAACTCCTTAGTTCGTTAATGCTTCTTCTGCCTTCGTGTTCTCCTCCTTTATCCGCCTGTTCTTTGTCCCTTCTTCGTTCATAGATATTCATCATTGCTTCGTTTTTCTCAGTCTTTGTATCTGAGTTTACTTGTTCTATGTTCTTTGTGTGTCTTCTCTGTCTGTCTGTCTCTTTCTCTATCTGTCCTATCTATCTATCTATCTATATATCTATCTATTTCTCTACAGCAATACTTGTTCTTTCTCCGTGTTCTCCATTTCTTATCTCTCTCTACTATCTCTCTTCCCGGGCCAGCAATACTTGTTCTTTCTGCGTGTTCTTCTCTTATCTTTATCTAACTGCTACAATTTATCAACTTTTTTTTCTGCTTCAATTTACCGTTGAAGAATTATAAGCTGCCGGAGCGTCCATCAAGGTCCTCTTCCTCCTCGTTCTCTTTCTCCTCCTCCTCCTTCTCCTTCCCTTTCCTTATATTTCTCCTCCTCACCTTTCTGCTGCTGCTTCTCACATCTTTCTTCTGTTGGTCATCTTTCTGTTCTTCATCTTCCTGCTCTTACTCCACCACCTCCACCTCCTCTTTCCCCCCTCCTCCTCCTCCTCTTCTCCCCCTCTCCCCCACCTCCTTATTCAACATAACCTTGGGTGTATGCATGACAAAGAAGGCTCTCAGCCTTCTCTAATAAAAGCAATATATGATTACAAAAATAAAAGCGTGCCAGAAGCTGGCCCTGGGGGAGGCTGCGTTCAACATACCTTAAACACGAAGCTGGTAAGTATTCCCGTTCTGTCAGCCTGAGCGAAGCTGCGTTCACCTTATAATTAACAGGAGACTAGTTGTACCCTTGTGCCGACTTGAACGGTATGGTTAATTGGTTGGCTAATCGGGCTTAACGCCTTTCTGAACGCGAGGGTCATTAAGGCTACATGTCACCTGGTAATCAGTAGTCAAGAATGTTTTAACCTCTAGGTCAGACGGAATTAAATGTCATGTTATGAATAGTATACAGTACCGAGGAGTTGATAGGGCACATGTACAACGCTAGTATTCTTAGATGTATTACACACATGTACAACGCTAGTATTCTTAGATAAATTAGACACGTGCAATATCTGGGTATCTTTACCTTGTAGACATTTCGCCATCCAGTCGCTTTATCAGTACAAAACAGACATAATCTGAAGACTGTAGAAATATATACAAAATATAGCAGAAGACGGGGGTAATCAGTCCCTCGGCCCAAGAGCAGGCGATAAACAAAGTAGTCTTGAAGGAGGACTGGCCTCATCAGTCGAATACTGTGACAAGTGTTATGTAATCAGTCCATCGCCTTAGGTGCAAGGTAATCAGTTTCTCAACCTTAAGCAGAAGCAGTTGGCAAGATAATTAAAGTAAAATCTCGGCATGTATACGTTGAGAGAGATACTCCTCACGGTGTACATCCTGATGGAGTGGTAAACAGTGGGTCGAAAATTTGACCTGTGTGCTGGAAATACAACATTGGTACTAGAGGGTATCAGTGGTTGCGGATTCAAGACTCGACCGTAGATCCCAGAGTCAATCCAGAGTTCGTGGAGACGTGTGGGTAAGTCTCGCATCCCTTGTTTTTTTTAGCAGTAAACAGGTTCCTGAGTGCATGTGACATAACGACACGATGGTAAAGAGAAACATAGCCTTAGCAGGCGACGTTTCACCCACACAACGGGTTTTTCCGTCACGAAAAGACCTCTGCGTAGGCGAAACGTCTTTTCTTTGCAGTTAGGTGCCTGTGTGTTAGCCCACTGTTTTGGGTAACATTCTGCTGGGGTATTAGTATACCTTAGATATTGTTGAAATTTGAAATTGATAAAGTGGGATAACAGCTGTTTGCTGTAAATTGAACTGTAAAAAAATAGGCCAGCCAGCAGGTCTGGCTTACCATACCTGGAGGGTGTTCCGGGGGGTCAACGCCCCAGCGGCCCGGTCCATGATTAGGCCTCCTGGTGGATCTGGGCTTATATACATTAAAACCACATATAGGTCTATGCAACAAATCGTAAACTAGTGGAAAGAGAAGCGAGTCGAATTCGATAGCGTCTAGTAGACATTTACCTGTGATCTGTAGGGAAAGTTTTCTTACTCCGATGGTCTGGCCTGGCTTCTTCAGTCCAATACGGATAAGAACGGTGGTAGATGAGGAGTTTGAAGTAATCAGTCCCTCAGTCTTGAGTCGTTGTGTTCAATCCCTCACTCTTGATTAAAAAAAAACCCAGCATATCCACGTAGAATGGCTTATATACTGCAGAGAGATGAGGCAAAGCAGTGGCAGGCGGAGTCATCAGTGGGAAAAAAACACTAATGGAAGTAGGTCGTGCCTATAGGTTATGCAAGCTTTAAAGAATACCTTACATCTAGATGCCAAAATGTTGCTGTGTGAGGTAATCAGGCAGAGAGACTGATTACCTCACTCCTCCTCATCCTCCAGTGTTCTTCTCTGTATTGGACTGAAGAAGCCAATGGCTGGCGAAACGTTTCCAGAATAAAGATTCCCAAATGTTGCCCAAGTGTCTCGGTTATCAGCTTATCGGCTTTCTAAATCCATTTATACAAAAAACAACCAGTAAAGAACACTGCAATAGGCCTACCAGCTCATGACTCACGAAATCGTAATGACACGACTGCAGACAAACCATACCACGGGCGGGGATAGAACCGCGGGTTCTATCCCCACCCGTGGTATGGTTTCTACCGGCTTATGTTAAGGCCTAAACCTTCATCCATTCGCACTATTGTATCTGTACAGCCTATATATATATATATATTAAGGTATTAGGTTCAGTAACGCCAGTGGACAGTTCGTTCCCTCATTGACAACGCTTGCCTAACCTGTGCTGTATATATATATATATATATATATATATATATATATATATATATATATATATATATATATATATATATATATATATATATATATATATATATATCTTCTAAATCAGAGTCCATTGTTGCAAAGTCTGTCAGGGTTAAATATTTTTTCCAGCTATTATCCATAACCCTTTTATTTATTCCTGTCTCCTGTTTGTACACTTCAATCATATCTCCTTCCACGTCTTTCCAGAGTATAAACTGGGCGTTTTTAACGCCTTCTTTAGAAAACGTTCGCTGATTGAGGGGATTAAGTTGATCCTCCTTCTCTTCCTCCTCCTCTTCTTCCTCTTCCTCATCCTCCTGCTGCATATTCTCCGCCGCATTAACGTCCACACTGCAACATACATACCAGGACTGCCCCTCGCGATCTAAATGTAGCCTTAACAACACTAGATAGTTGTAGTGTAACCTTGGGACTTGTGTTACTTACGCTGTGGGATGCGAAGCCAAGCAGTCTGTTTTTCTTTATTGAGAAATTGTATGCTCTGTTGGTCTCACTAGCCACGCCTCCCATCTTTTTCACATTCAGTTTGATTCGCCAGGCTTTATCAAACTTAATTGACTTCTTTGTTTTATCATAAAGACGCCGCCTATAAAATTTTCATTATTTTTATTATTATAATTATTATTATTATTATTATTATTATTATTATTATTATTATTATTATTATTATTATTGTTGGTGGTGGTATTTTTATTATTGTTGTTGTCGATATTATTATTGTAATTATTATTATTATCATTATTATTATTTTGGTATTATTATTGTACTTGTTGGTATTATTATTATTATTATTATTATTATTATTATTATTATTCTTGTTGTTGGTATTATTATTATTAGTGCCAGCAGACATATTACTAAACCTCCTCCGACCTTCAAGCAACTTAACTCGAAGCAGCAAAAAAAAAAAAAAAAAAAAAAAAAAAAAGCCAATAAAAACAGAGGGAGATAACCATCTGGTGTTATTTTTGGTGTGTGTTATAATTAATACTCGCCAGGCTCCAGCTCACAAGATAAACTCTGCTTGTGAAGTGAGAATTGCAAGAACTACAAGCTGGGGGAGAATTATACAACGCAGATACCCAGGTGTGTAGGAACTACAAGGTGGGAAATACAACGCAGGGGAAACACCTGGGTATGTCTATCGGATACCCAAGTGTTGCATGACGTGGGTTAATTCATCAAGTTGATATCGTATGTCATAGGCAACACTGGAAAATGGAAACGAGTATGTTATTGTATCTGAGCGCGTGTGATGGGTGTTAAGAGGCTTGTGTACAGCGCTGGCGGCTAGGTGCGCAATCTGTCCAGCCAATCCCCTCATTTGCATACATTTGCATAGCGTCTACGTTAGTTATCTGGTAGCATCGGATTAACCGTGGCGTGTACAGGCGGGTGAAAGACGGCTAATTACCGTGTTAACATCGGTCATGCATAGGTTATAATGTTCCGGGTGTCTTTATATATATATATATATATATATATATATATATATATATATATATATATATATATATATATATATATATATATATATAATATATATATTGATAGATATTTTGTTTAAAAATATTGTGTTAATTAGCAGTCCATTCTTTTTAAAGTCAATGTTTTATTGTTGTCCGGAAAGTCGTAGAGATCACTGTTGAGGAACCTTACCCAGTGATCAGAGTGAGAGAGATCAAAGAGTAATTGTAGTCGAAACAGTGTTGTAATGACATGGTTGTAAACAACTCGTTGAAGGGAGTGTTCAAGCTCTCTCTCTCTCTCTCTCTCTCTCTCTCTCTCTCTCTCTCTCTCTCTCTCTCTCTCTCTCTCTCTCTCTCTCTCTCTCTCTCTCTCTCTCTCTCTCTCTCTCCCTCTCTCCTGCTAGTCTTTAGGACCTGCTTGCCTTGGGTTCGAGTCCTCCGTTCGCTGAGCCGTCACCAGAAGCTCACATAAATGAAGTGGTGAGACACATTTCTGCAACACTGGCCAACACTGAAATGATTTTTGATGTTGATTAATAGAGAAATGCTGAAAAATATGTGCACAAAGTAAGTTATGGCAAAATTGTCAAAGGTAACCTAGTGTCTGGTTGTAAGATTGAAAAATCCGAAAACACTGCTAAAATATTATTATTATTAGTAGTAGTATTTGTAGTAATTGTAGCAGTAGTTGTAGTACAAAATAACGAGGAAGCGCTAAATCCGCATGTCAAACAACACTTAGGGTATGTGAAGGTTATCAGCTTTGATGCGAGGAGAGAATTGCTCAAATTCCTTGGATCGCGAGTCATGTGCCAGCATCAAGGTAATCTCCTTTTGAAGGACAAAGAAGAATAAGTTACGAGGGAAAGACTGAAGACAGTTACAAAGAAAAAAATAATCCCCCTGTTAGCTGTTAGGAGGTATAGAGGATATATGACAACAACATACAAGATACCAGAAAAGGGACAAAGGTGGTCTCACACACCATTACCAGGCAGGACTAGGAGCCACACCTGGAAACTGATGGGGAAAAAAGCGAGACAATTTTCACTGATGATAATAGCAGAATATTAGAACAGAATCGAAGTTGTGGTCTTAAATACTTTAAATTTGGAAAGATTTTTCTATGTTAAACACTGAAGACGGGACACCAGCAGCATAACTCTCCTCCTGTAGCTACAAACACTGTAGTAACAAACACTAGTTACACTGTAGGTACAAACACTGTAGTTACACTGTAGCTAAAGATATTAAATTATAAATAGGTAATCACCCACACAGAAAATTTATCGTCTCGTTCAAACCCACCCACCAAAACACCCACCCACCCACCTCATTCACCGATCACCAACTGACTCACCCACCTCCCTACCCCTTCACCACCAACCCACTAGAACCACCACACACACACACACACCAGCCCACTCACCTACGCACACACCCACCCTCAAAACACCTGCCCGCCCAACACCAACAACCTGCGTGACCAGTTATCCCTTGTTACACCAGACATGAGCTAATATTTCGTCTTATGTCATTCTCCAAAACATTTCTCTTTGAGAGAAGAGAGAGAGAGAGAGAGAGAGAGAGAGAGAGAGAGAGAGAGAGAGAGAGAGAGATTCCAGCAGTGACTGCAAGTCTGGTAATATCAGTTAGAAACAATGGTCCGCTCTTATCTATGGTCCTCCGCCCTACACTTAGTATGTTGATAACCTTGTGTTGAGTGGTTGAGAATGTGGGTGGAGGTGTGCGAGAGTGGGTGGTGGTGGTGTGCGAGAGTGGGTGGTGGTGGTGTGCGAGAGTGGGTGGTGATGTGGGCGCAGGTGTAAATTCTGGCGTGGGTGTGGACGGGAGGTATAGGTGTGGACGCAGATATGAGGGCTGGTGTGGGTGGAGGTGTGGGGTGGAGGTGTGGGTGGAGATGTGGGCGCGGGTGTAAAGAGTTGCTCACCTGCCAGGGTAATCCCCGACCTACTCTGCAGATGACCTTTAACATTACAAGGTCCAGCAAGGTCTTCCCACCTGCCTCCTCCGACCTTGTGTGGTGCATCCATCCATGGAGATGAGATATCCCAAAGGAGTCTCAGGGAGGGAGGGGAGGGAGGGAGAGGGAGGGGAGGGAGAAAAAAGGGGAGGGGGGACTGCACGTTTAGGTCCCCTTTCTCTGTTCCTTCCTTCCTATTTGCTTTATTTCCCTCTCCCCCTTCCTCTCTTCTTCCCTCCTTCCCAATCTCCTATCCCTCCCTCCCTGATTTATAAAAGATTTATGTTGTTCTTAAAAATTGTATTTATGTCGAGAAATACCAGGAATAGAAGAGGGAAGAGGAGTAGGAAGAGGAGCACAAGGGAGAGTGTGTGTTTGAGTCTCAGCTCTTGGCCCCATTTCTCCAATGGCTGCTAGTTAAACCACTCTCTCGTGACTGCCTGAGCCCTATCGTACCTATTCATAAAGCTATGTATAGATCCTGCCTCTGCCACTTCGCTGTCTAGGTTGTTTCACTTCCTGACCACTCTGTGGCCAAAGTACTATTTCCTAATGTCACTGTGACTCGTCTGTGGTTGACGCTCCGGTTGTGACCTCGTCTGTCTCAGACCCGCCTCTCAGACTCGCCCTGGCCACCCTGTCAGTTCCTCTCAGTATTTTGTACGTCATGATTGTGTCACCCCTGGAACTTTTGGCCTCTTAGTGTGAGTGGATGCGAGTGTTAGTGAGTCCGAGTAAGTAAGTGATTGAGTGTCCGAGTGACTTCGAGCGTAGGAGTGTGAAATAAGTATCAGGATTGGGGCAGAGATTATAACCTCTCAGCTGGTCACGGAGTACGTGCCAGTACGTGTGTGCGTGTCCATTTTTTTTATTTCTTCTCTTTTTCTGTTTGATAATAAAAAAAAAACTTTTTTTTTCTACAAACATATGGACGTCCTTGTGGCATACACTCTAAAATGGTGTTGGATAATTATTCTCTCTCTCTCTCTCTCTCTCTCTCTCTCTCTCTCTCTCTCTCTCTCTCTCTCTCTCTCTCTCTCTCTCTCTCTGGCTACAAATTATTGTTGAAAGAATTAAGAGTAAGAATGAGAGCAGGATAGCAGATGAACAAGGAGGCTTTAGGAAGGGTAGGGGGTGTGTAGACCAAGTGATTGCAGTGAAACATATAGGTGAACAATATTTAGATAAGGGTAAAGAGGTGTTTGTGGCATTTATGGATTTGGAAAAGGCGAATGATAGGGTGGATAGGGGGGAAAGTGTGGCAGATGTTGCAAATGTATGGAATATTAGGTAGGTTATTGAAAGCGTTGAAGAGTGTTTACGAGGATAGTGAGGCTTAGGTTAGAGTATGTAGGCGAGAGGGGGATTATTTCTCAGTAAAAGTAGGCCTTAGACAGGGATGTGTGATGTCACCATGGTTGTTCAATATATTTATAGATGGAGTTGTAAGAGAAGTGAATGATCTGGTGTTGGCAAGAGGTGTGGGGTTTAAAGATAAAGAATCTAACACAAAGTGGGAGTTGTCACAGTTGCTCTTTGCTGATGACACTGTGCTTTTGGGGGATTCTGAAGAGAAGCTGCAGAGGTTGGTTGATGAGTTTGGTAGGGTATGTAAAAGAAGGAAATTAAAAGTGAATATAGGAAAGAGTAAGGTGATGAGGATAAAAAAATTAGATAACGGAAGATTGGATATCAGACTAGAGGGAGAGAGTATGGAGGAGGTGAATTTATTCAGATATTTGGGAGTGGACGTGTCAGCAGATGGGTCTATGAAAGATGAGGTGAATCATAGAATTGACGAGGAAAAAAAGGTGAGTGGTACACTGAGGAGTTTGTGGAGACAAAGAACTTTATCCATGAAAGCAAAGAGGGGAATGTATGAGAGTATAGTTATACCAACGCTCTTGTATGGGTGTGAGACATGGGTTGTGAATTTTGCAGCAAGGAGAAGGCTGGAGGCAGTGGAGATGTCATGTCTGAGGGCAATGTGTGGTGTGAATATAATGCAGAGAATCCCTAGTTTGGAGATTAAGAGGAGGTGCGGGATTACCAAACCTATTATCCAGAGAGCTGAGGAGGGGTTATTGAGATGGTTTGGACATGTAGAGAGGATGGAACGAAATAGAATGACTTGAAGAGTGTATAGATCTGTAGTGGAGGGAAGGCGGGGTAGGGGTCGGCCTAGGAAAGGGAGGGAGTGGGTAAAGAAGGTTTTGTGTGGGAGGGGCTTGGACTTCCAGCAAGCGTGCGTGAGCGTGTTAGATAGGAGCGAATGGAGACAAATATTTTTTAAGACTTGACTTGCTGTTGGAGTGTAAACAATGTCTTTTATGAAGGGATTCAGGGAAACCGGCAGACCGGACTTGATTCCTGGAGATGGGAAGTACAGTGCCTGCACTCTGAAGGAGGGGTACTAATGTTGCAGTTGTATGACTATAGTGTAAGCATGCCTCTGGCAAGACAGTGATGGAGTGAATGATGAAAGTTTTTCTTTTTCAGGCCACCCTGCCTTGGTGGGAAACGGCCGATGTGTTAATAATAATAAAAAAAAATGTTCTTCAGCAACTAGCATCTACACCATGGAACAACCCACATCTACCCAATTTTTTATCCCATAACTTTCTTAGAGAGGCGAATTACCATCTGATAAACACCAGGTGTAGACCTGACATCCATCTTGACTTGCACCTTCAGATGTGATGACATGATACATACAATTCGTCTTCACGCGTCAAGAATATTTTCTTACCACATCTGCGTCTGGTGATAAAGAAAACGGTTAGACATTTGTTTCTGGTCCCAAGGAACTCAGTGTGGAAGGCAGTGTAGGCTCAGAAATTCCACTGTGTGGTATACTGTGGTATTACACTGGGTGGGATGTTGGTACACTGTGGTGATTCGTACCAAGTTAAGCCTGACTCTGGTTGGTACATTGTGCCACGCTAGAGTCAACTCTGTGCCAAGTCAGGTCCAGTTGTTGTTGGTTGTGGGCGTGATTACATCTGAGCCGAGAACAAGGACCTCCTCCTAGATATATAAGCTGTAAAGTCGGCAAACTTGTACAATTCTTTGAGGTGGCGTGCAACTCTGTCACCCAGGGTCACAGCTGCTCTAATTGGAACCAGTCTCAACTAGCAAGCAAGAACTAGCAAGCAAGAACTAGCATGCAAGAACTAGCAAGCAAGTAGAGGAGTAAACTTGGCCAAAAGTTGTTACGAGTTGTCATTAGTATTTCTTGACATACCGGCTAGGTTACAACAGAGAGAGAGAGAGAGAGAAAGAGGACATAGACAACATATGTGGATATCAGTCAAAAAATGTTTGTGTGAATGCGATAATCGGTAAAATGAAAGGCAAAAATAAATTTCCAATTTTTCCCTTACCAGAGGTATGCATCTGTCTGCTAGTATCCGCTACTTTAATGTACATGCTGTATCCATCCCTGGGACTGTAGCACAAGAACAAATGATCACACAAGAGGCCTAGGAACCAGGCCCCAAAAGGGGGATAACAGGAGTACATCTGGATCCATATCTACAATGTATATTTTTATCTTTTACAAGCAAATTCACGTATGGTATCTTATTTTCACTAATAAGATATCTTGATTTATCACATATTTTATGCTGTGTATGTGTATAATCACCAAAAAGGGGACAGTCAAGCACCTAGTGTTAAGTGATCATAACACTGACCACACACTTTTCATCTACTTAGATCAAGTTTGTGTCTTGACAAACTGCCAGAAGTGTTTGTAACCAAACCTAAGTATTGCTACTTCATCAGTTACTCTGTTTACGTTGTAGGTTACTCAATAAACATGGTTATCTTCGCTCATGTTATCACAATTGCGATTTCGGCTTAAATGGCAACGCTCTTCTTGCCGAATAAGGCAAGCGAAAATTTGTGTATGCAATAATTTCACAAAAATCATTCTGAACCTAATGAAAAATATATATTTCATTGTGTTTGTTTATTATTAAATTTTTGTAAACTTATCTAAAATATATTTAGTTAGATTAAGCTAAATTAAATTGAGCTTGTTATAATAGGGTTAGATAAGTTTTCTAAGGTTATTTTGGTACAAAATTAATAATTTTTACATTAACATAAATGAAAAAATTATATGAGAGAAAATTTTAGAAAGGACTTAATTTTAAATGAATTCTTTCTAATTGACCAGTTTTACCTATTCGGCACGATATATATATATATATATATATATATATATATATATATATATATATATATATTATATTATTGGGTGTGAAGCATGGGTTGCAAATGCTGCAGCGAGGAGGCGGCTGGAGGCAGTGGAGATGTCTAATCTAAAGGCAATGTGTGTTGTAAATATTATGCAGAGAATTCGGAGTGTGGAAATTAAGTGTGGAGTTACTAAAAGTATTAGTCAGAGGGCTGAAGAGGGGTTGTTGAGGTGGTTTGGTCATTTAGAGAGAATGGATCAAAGTAGAACGACTTGGAGAGCGTATAAATCTGTAGGGAAAGGAAGGCGGGGTAGGGGTCTTCCTCGAAAAGGTTGGAGGGAGGGGATAAAGGAGGTTTTGTGGGCGAGGGGCGTGGACTTCCAGGAAGCATGTGTGAGCGTGTTAAATAGGAGTGAATGTAGACGAATGGTTTTTGGGACCTGATGAGTTGTTGGAGTGTGAGCAGGGTAATATTTTGTGAAGGGATTCAGGAAAACCGGTTAACCGGACTTGAGTCCTGGAAATGGGAAATACAATGCCTGCACTTTAAAGGAGGGGTTTGGGATATTGAAAGTTTGGAAGGACTTATAAACTGTCGTATCTGAGCGCCTCTGCAAAGACAGTGATTATGTATGAGTGAGGTGAAAGTGTTGAATGATGAAAGTATTTTCTTTTTTGGGATTTTCTTTCTTTTTGGGTCACCCTGTCTCGGTGGGAGACGACCGACGTGTTGAAAAAATACACACACACACACACACACACACACACACAAAAGATGCCAGGATAGCTGGCAGATAAAGGGGGATGACTCGCCTTCATTCTCTTTACAGATGACTCTGTGTCAAATGGAAACGAGACGGTTGTACTCCTTAGGACTATTTTTTTTTTAACTTCGTTTAGGAGTAAAATCAAACGGGAATCTTATTATAAGTGCGACATCAGTAAAATTGAATTAAGGCACATTCCTGTGGGCTGGAAGAAAGCTATGATCGGTCGTACTCCCGAATGACTAGGATCCCTTCTTGATACAAGCCTACACCAGACCGAGCCAGGATCGTTGTACTCACAACCTCTTATTCCTTTAGTGTTCCTGGTCATGTATAAGCATATTCACAGCGATCAGGTACTCAGTGTATGTTGTCAAGAATGCCGGTCGCCCAGTTGTGGGTGCGGGACGGCCGCTTGTACCCTCAACGTCCGGCGGCCGCTGCCTGATATCGTCAAACGATCTGCAGTGGTAGCGACCGGAGAAGTATGCAGGAGGAGCAGTTCAGGGCCATGTTAGGTGGATTCCGTGTTGCGGTGGCGGTGCTGCTCCTGCTTCCCCCCTTCACACACACAAAAGTAAACAAAGATATGAAACCTGGGGAAGAGGTGAGCTGTCTGTAAGCAGAGAGTAATTCTTCAGTACACATGTGATCCTTGAAGGCAGGCAACCTGTCATCCCAGTCCTCCCCCTGAACCGGTGGAGTAGTCAGCCCACTCATCGCCAGTGACATGCCTGCGACCGGTTTCAAGAGGTCCATTACTCCTGCAGTCCAGCCTGTGGGCACACTTCCTGGGTAAACACCTGGTCAGTCTGGTTATTGTTGTCCCGCGCCCCACAGGCCTATATATAAGCTGACATAAGCAAGATGATCAGACACCTTCTGCACTAACTTGTCAAGTTCCCAACTACCCCTCTCCTTTCTTGGATCAAACTTGAATACTTACGATTCTCCAGAAGTCATACGGCCCCTACGGGCTTGCGTTCCCCATAAATGTAAAAATAATTATGATAAAGAAACTAATTGTTGAACATGACTTTATAACGTACCTTTATAAGGTATCCCAGCTCTTTGTTGGCCTGTGTGTGTATCTGCTTGACCTACCCTCTCGGAACTCGGAACTTGTTTGACCTACCCACTAACATCTAGTTTGACCTACACACTCGGATCTTGTTTGACCTACCCACTCAAAATCTGCCTGACCTTCTGACCACTCAGAACCTACTTGGTCCCTTGACCTGACCACTCAAAACCTGTTTGACCTTTTGACCTACACACTTGTAGCCTGTAGGAGGGGTTGTCTGCACACACACTCAGAACCAGTGTAGTGGTCCCGTCAGAATTCTCGCACCTCCAGAGAAGTAAGTCCCTCCTTCACCTCTGTGGTCATCTGCAAGTCAATGTTTGCACTCACCTGCTTGGAGTATTCATGAAGTTGTTTGAGGCTGCCAGCTTTGAGCAACTGACCCACCCCGATCCTTTACGAAGATCTTGGAACCCACCCAGACCCTTCTTGAATTCACCCTGGCCCACCCCGATCCTCTACGAACCTCTTGGAACCCACCTTAACCCTTCTTGGGCCATCTCGATCCCTTTTGGACTCTATCCAACCTTCCTGAACCCACTTAAAAGCATTCTGCATCCTCCTGTAGCCTCCATGACCCAGCCTAATGCTCCTGCCTCGGTTTTATCAGTAACTTTTAGATCGTGGCTATCTTCCAACTCTCTCTCTCTCTCTCTCTCTCTCTCTCTCTCTCTCTCTCTCTCGCGCGCGCCACGAATTTGGCAAAATTCAGCGGAGTATTTGCTTTGTGTTTAAGGGGATGCGCTAAACCCGTAAGATTCGTGCAGCGCCTTGCGAGAAATGGGATGTGATCAGGATTGATCACCAGGAGGCCAGGGTAGCTCCAGTTCCTTCGATAAAGAGCACTTCACTGGCATTAAAGGCACTTTTTTTATAAAGGGGTCCAGTAATGTTTATTAAGGGAAGACTGTGTTCCACTTCCTCCTTCTCCTCCTCCTCTTACTTTTCTCTCCACCTCTTCCTCCTTCTCCTCTTACTCTTCTCTCCTCTTCCTCCTCCTCTTCTCTCCACCTCTTCCTCTTTCTCCTCTTACTCTCCTCTTCCTCCTCTTCTTATTTTTCTCTCCTCTTCCTCCTCCTCCTCTCCCTTTCTTTTATCTCCTCTTCCTCCTCCTCCTCTCCCTTTCTTTTCTCTCCTCTTCCTCTTCAGCCTGGCTCAAGTGGTCTCAACCGTGGTAATTACACCCTAACAACCCATCTCCTTTTTAGCGTCGTTTTGAGAAGTGTTTTGTCTCGTCTCTCTCTCTCTCTCTCTCTCTCTCTCTCTCTCTCTCTCTCTCTCTCTCTCTCTCTCTCTGTCTCCTCTCTCTCTCTCTCTCTATCTGTCTCTCTCTCCTATCTCTCTCTTTTTCTCTCTCTCTCTCTCTCTCTCTCGCTCGCTCGCTCGCGCGCGCTCCTGTATTTGGGTGAAGTACACAAATGCCTGTAATTACACGGGCGTTTATCGGGAAATAAGGTCCCTAATGGATGTCAATTATGGTGTTTATCTAGTTAATAACTCTCAGCGGCCAGTGCGTGTTAGCACTGGCCGAGCGCTCGGCATAGTTCCCGACAGAGCGATTTTAGCACAGCTGAATATGGTGTCCCAGGCAACGTTTCGAACAGAAACGAGAGCCCGGACGACTGTGATTGCAAACTCTACGGTGTTTGAGCGTCGCGCTTTACTAATACACTTTATCCTCTCGGAATAGAACGCAGGATTTTTTTTGTTTCGAGTTGATACTGTTCTTTCTAATCTCTTTGAAGTTGCTTTGATGTTACTTTGAGATGCCAGTGCACTTTTGAGATTTCGCTGGCGTGCCAGTATGCTGTGAGATTTGGATCTACTTTGAGGCTAGAATTAATGTATTCTTTGAGATTGCTTCGAAATGTGTCAGTAAACCTTAAGATGCCAGTATACTTTGAGATGTCAGTATACTTTGAGATGTCAGTATACTTTGAGATGTCAGTATACTTTGAGATGTCAGTATACTTTGAGATGTCAGTATACTTTGAGATGTCAGTATACTTTGAGATGTCAGTATACTTTGAGATGTCGGTACTCTTAGAGATGTCAGTATACTTTTGATATATTATGTACTCTCCTATATCAGTATCATCAGTAGTAGACAAAAGTAAAGTCCGCTTAAAAACATCTGAGAACAGTTTACTGAAAAAAAAAATAAAGAAATACGATCCATTTTGTTCAATATTTCCTTTTCTTCACAGAAGAAGACATAGACGATCTCCCAGTAATTAATTATTGAAGTGAACCTGACGTAAACAAATTATGTTTGGCCAAGTAGACAAAAGCAATTATGGTTTTTAAAAGAGGATGGAAATCGCTCGTTTGTGCGTTTTATGGACCAGAAAGAAACAGGTTTGGAGTTACTGGAGGCAGCTGGAGTAGGTTGGAATATGCCAGCTTTGGTGGTTCACTAAAATAACTAGGCAAGGCAAGGCTTGGTAAGTCAGGGCTTGGTAAGTCAGGGCTTGGTAAGTCAGGGCTTGGTAAGTCAGGGCTTGGTAAGTCAGGGCTTGGTAAGACAAGGCTTGGTAAGTCAGGGCTTGGTAAGTCAGGGCTTGGTAAGACAAGGCTTGGTAAGTCAGGGCTTGGTAATTCAGGGCTTGGTAAGTCAGGGCTTGGTAAGACGAGGCTTGGTAAGTCAGGGCTTGGTAAGTCAAGGCTTGGTAAGTCAAGGCTTGGTAAGTCAGGGCTTGGTAAGTCAGGGCTTGGTAAGAAAAAGCTTGGTAGGACAAGGCTTGGTAAGTCAGGGCTTGGTAAGACAAGGCTTGGTAAGACAAGGCTTGGTAAGTCAAGGCTTGGTAAGTCAGGGCTTGGTAAGTCAGGGCTTGGTAAGTCAGGGCTTGGTAAGTCAGGGCTTGGTAAGTCAGGGCTTGGTAAGTCAGGGCTTGGTAAGTCAGGGCTTGGTAAGTCAGGGCTTGGTAAGTCAGGGCTTGGTAAGTCAGGGCTTGGTAAGTCAGGGCTTGGTAAGTCAGGGCTTGGTAAGTCAGGGCTTGGTAAGTCAGGGCTTGGTAAGTCAAGGCTTGGTAAGTCAGGGCTTGGTAAGTCAGGGCTTGGTAAGTCAGGGCTTGGTAAGTCGGGGCTTGGTAAGTCAAGGCTTGGTGTTTCAGGGCTTGGTAAGACAGGGCTTATGAAGTGAGGAGAAAAAGCACCATCACCACTCCATCACCATCACCACTCCACCCCCATCACCACTCCACCCCCATCACCACTCCACCCCCATCACCACTCCACCCCCATCACCACTCCACCCCCATCATCACTCCACCCCATCATCACTCCACCCCATCACCACTCCACCCCCATCACCACTCCACCCCCATCACCACTCCACCCCATCACCACTCCACCCCCATCACCACTCCACCCCCATCACCACTCCACCCCCATCACCACTCCACCATCACCACTCCACCCCCATCACCACTCCACCCCCATCATCACTCCACCCCCATCACCACTCCACCCCCATCACCACTCCACCCCCATCACCACTCCACCCCCATCACCACTCCACCCCATCACCACTCCACCACCATCACCACTCCACCATCACCACTCCACCACCATCACCACTCCACCATCACCACTCCACCACCATCACCACTCCACCACCATCACCACTCCATCACCATCACCACTCCATCACCATCACCACTCCATCACCATCACCACTCCACCCCATCACCACTCCACCCCATCACCACTCCACCACCATCACCACTCCACCACCATCACCACTCCACCACCATCACCACTCCACCACCATCACCACTCCACCACCATCACCACTCCACCCCCATCACCACTCCACCACCAGCACCACTCCACCCCCATCACCACTCCACCCCATCACCACTCCACCCCATCACCACTCCACCACCATCACCACTCCACCCCCATCACCACTCCACCCCCATCACCACTCCACCCTCATCATTACTACAGCACCCACCACTACACAAAGTGCTTAAACCTCTACTCCCAGTACTACAACCACTACACCCAGCACATCAAACACTATATCCAGTACCACAGTCATTATTCCCGGTAATACAACGACAACCTCCAGTACCACCATCATTACACACAGTCCTACCACCAGTACACCCAGTGCTACCACCGGTACACCCAGTCCTAACACCAGTACACCCAGTCCTACCATCGGTACACCCAGTCCTACCAACGGTACACCCAGTACTACCACCAGTACACCCAGTACCACCACCAATACACCCAATATTACCACTACACCCAGTCCTACCACCAGTACTACCACTACACCCAGTCCTACCACCAGTGCACCCAGGACTACCACCAGTGCACCCAGGACTACCACCAGTACACCTAATACTACCACCACTACACCTAATACTACCACCACTACACCTAATACTACCACCACTACACCTAATACTACCACCAGTACACCCAGTACTACCACCAGTACACCCAGTACTACAACCACTACACCCAGTACTACCACCAGTACAGCTCGCTAAGAGTCAAGCCTGCTGGACTAGTTCAGGTGGGCGTCACCAGTAGGGGTTTCCAGGAACCGGTTCACCGCCCCCTCCTTCTATCTTCCCCCAGCCCCTCACTGCCCCCTCTCCCTTCCCATTCCCAAAGACACTCCACTTACCGTCACTGAGACGACAGTGACAGCTGGAGTGACCAGCTGATTCATCCTCAAAATATCAACACACACACACACACACACACACACACACACTACTTCTTCAGTCACAGAGTGGTCGGGAAGTGGAATAGTTTGGGAAGCGATGTAGTGGAGGCAGGTTCCATACATAGCTTTAAGAAGAGGTATGATAAAGCTCATGGAGCAGGGAGAGTGACCCGGTAGCGGCCAGTGAAGAGGCGGGGCCAGGAGCTGTGACTCGACCCCTGCAACCACAACTAGGTGAGTATATACACGCACACATACACGCACGCATATGCAACAAGCCTAGTGTCTAATCGACATGTGCCTAGGACAAAATGGTAACTAACACTACACACACAGACACGCACACACACACACACACACACACACACACACACACACACACACACACACACACACACACACACACACACACACACACACACACACACTACACACACACACACTACACACTACACACACACACACACACACACACACAACAAACACACACACACACACACACACACACACACACACACACACACACACACACACACACACACACACACACACACACTACACACACACACTACACACACACACTACACACACACACACACACACACTACACACACACACAAACTACACACACACACACACACACTACAAACACACAGTATACACACACTACAAACACACAGTATACACACACTACAAACACACAGTATACACACACTACAAACACACAGTACACACACACTACACACACACACAGTACACACACACTACACACACACACAGTACACACACAGTACACACACACACACACACTACACACACACAGTACACACACACAGTACACACACACACACACACACACTACACACACACACTACACACACACACTACACACACACACACTACACACACACACACACACTACACACACACTACACACACACACTACACACACACTACAAACACACACACTACACACACACACTACACACACACTACAAACACACACACTACACACACTATATTTTGCACCCCATATTACAGTGTTAGTGCTGTATATATTATTCTACATATTTTTGTACATATTGCTGAACATATCAGTAATTGCTTTTATGAACGTGTTGGGCTATCATTGAGGTCACATTTGAACGTCATTCTTATACTGATGGATACTAAGATGTGTGTATCCCTGTGATATATTGTGAGTGCAAGTGTGTATCCCTGTGATATATTGTGAGTGCAAGTGTGTATCCCTGTGATATATTGTGAGTGCAAGTGTGTATCCCTGATGTTAGGTTCAGAATGATTTTTGTGAAATTATTGCATACACAAATTTTCGCTTGCCTTATTCGACAAGAATAAGGCCAAAATCGCACGTTTTACCTATTCGGCACGACATATATATATATATATATATATATATATATATGCAATATAATGTACAAGTTCACTTGTACAGCATTGTACTGGTGAACATTAGTGATCCTGGGGCAGTGTTCAGTTCCTGAGGGTATTCAGTAATACCACGGTGTTGAACTCTAGCCCAGGGGCGCTTCCCAAGGGGGTCACTCTGGGGGGGCCCCCGAGGGCCACCCAGGGGCAGAGAAAATAAAATGCCCAACCACGGCGTCGGTCAGTGGCATTCTGGGCATCGGTAATTTAGATTATCATGCGGTCAATGTACATTCCTGCGGCCGTAACTGCGGTGAGAAATGTTGAGCGCAGGATAGTGTCCGCGGGCAAGTTGCTGCGCTCACTTTGTTTCCAATGTAGTACTAGTAGTAGTAGTAGTAGTACTAATAGTAGTACTAGTAATAGTACTGGTACTAGTAGTAGTAGTAATACTGGTAGTAGTAATAGTACTAGTAATAGTATTAGCAGTACTAATAGTAATAGTGGTATTAGTAGTAATATTAGTAGTAGCACTAGTACTACTAGTACCAGTACTATTACTATTACTACTATTAGTACTAATACTAGTACTACATTGGAAACAAAGTGAGCGCAGCAACTTGCACAAATAGTAGTAGTAATAGCACAAATAGTAGTAGTAATAGCACTACTATTAGTAATAACACTAATAGTAGTAGCACTGCTAGTCGCAGTAGTAGTAGTATTGTGATTTTGAAATTTGATTTTAAGATTTCATTAGATTTTGAGATTGAATTTGATTTAGCGTTGGATTTGAATTTGAGGCAGAACGATTTTTTTAAAGTTGAATTTGAAATCAAACTCAAAATTTTGAGAATAAATCGTTTCGATTTTTTTATGTGGAGATTCAATTTATTTTGTTGCATTTTATTTTTATTTTTTATTTTGAAAGTTTAATTAGTTTAGAAGGAGCATTTGTAGATGGATTTCCCAGGGACACCCATCATCATTTTCATCATGATCATTATCACTATCATTATCATAATCATGATCATTAACATTATCAGTATCACTATCATCATGTTCATGATCATTTCATCATTATCATGATCTTTGTCATGATCATTAACATTATCATTATCACTATAATCATGTTCATGATCATTGTCATTATCATGATCATTGTCATCATTATCATGATCATTGTCATCATCATGATCAATTATCAGGATCATTATCATGACCTAATGAAATTCATGCAATATTCCTTTACAGAGAGAGAGAGAGAGAGAGAGGTAGGTAGGTAGGTAGGTAGGTAGGTTCCGACACAGTGATTTTCGTGTCCTCATCACCTGGACTGTATGACCGTTGTTTACGTTTCAGTTTTGCTGGTGCAGTAGAGTGCTGGTGGCAGCCACCACGGTAATTAGGTAACCTCGTGGGTGGCTAACTAGTTTTTCTCTCAGTCGCTGCCTGGAAACTTAATTATGTGCAGGTTTTTTCCCCGATCTGCATCTTTGTTAGTTGTGACATACTAATGGAAGGTCCTGGTAATGTTTCCTGGTGGAGGGGGGAGAGAGAGAGAGAGAGAGAGAGAGAGAGAGATGCACCATTGACTGCCATCTTAACCTTCGCTTTAATAAAAGCAAATCTCTCGGTAAGATTTTCTTTCTTAAAATGATTTTTGCTTTCATATCAAACCTGTTATGAAAATGTTCTCTATATGAACATTTTGTATATTACAAACCCCATAATTTATGACTTACGAAGATTATGCCATAAATTATACTTTCTGTATTATTATTATTATTATTATTATTATTATTATTGGTTTATGCGGCATCGGCGTCATGTGGGACATTTTTATTGATGCCATATTCGAAAATTGATGAAACGAGAGGAAGTTCAGTTTTAAGATTGATGTTATTACCTCTTCTGAAGAGCTTTTTTTGTGTGTGGTTGATAATTATTAGTAACTGGTGTGGTAACCTTGCAAGGAATACCCGTTATGTTGTGTTGATAACTCCCTTGTTATTTTTACTTTCATTATTATTGTTTTTGTCCTTCGTCGTCGTCTTCTTCCTACCATTATCTGGTGAGC
Source organism: Cherax destructor (assembly GCA_009830355.1). Taxonomy (NCBI): domain Eukaryota; kingdom Metazoa; phylum Arthropoda; class Malacostraca; order Decapoda; family Parastacidae; genus Cherax; species Cherax destructor. The sequence continues at coordinate 356,017 of WNWK01000411.1, read as the reverse complement.
CTTGTCTAATATTATCTTTGGATTGATGCTGTATCCTCGTTGACATCTCATCTTCGCTATTGATGTCATCTTCCTAAACTCTGGAGGCTGGAATGTTACCATTGATGGGGAGTTACTGCATGTGTATCTGTGTGTATGTGTATGCATGTGTATCTGTGTATGTGTATGCATGTGTATCTGTGTATGTGTATGCATGTGTATTTTTGTGTGTGTATTCGCCTATTTGTGGTTGCAGGGGTCGATTCACAGCTAATGGCCCCGGCTCTTCGCTGGTCACTACTAGGTCCACACTTTCCCTGGTCCAAGAGCTTTATCGTACCTGTATGTGTGTGTGTGTGTTTTTTAAAGTCCCAGAAACAGTTTCCTGTAATCTGTAATTAGTTGAGTGACTGCTAACAGTAGATTGTAAAGTGACTTGTAATTATCTTTCCCCTCAACAACAGTTACATTTATGTTTTAAAATGTTATCGTAAATATCATAGATGGAGCGTTGAGCGGTGCAGGTCTTATAGTGGACCACAGGAGCAGCGACCACTGCCTCACCCTTCCAGAATCCAGTGTTGTTTGAGGGCGAGACATCTGGAAAATCCGAAATCCTTATCAGGGGCTTAAACTAACTCACTCATGCTCATTAAGACTAACTCACTTACACTCATTAAACTGAGTCATACTTATTTAGACAACTCATTCACATGCCTTAAAGAGTAATTATTTGACTTGTGTATTACAGTGTGTTAACCGGGTTGGCGCTTCCAAAAAAAAATTAATCGCCTCTTATGTAGTATTTATTGTCGTTGTGTTATGTCATATTTTTTGTGTTTAGAGACCTTAACGTAACCAAACCTGACGTAGCAGATAACGTAAATCGAGAAAATTGCTGTCAACTTTACGTGAGAAATTGACAATTTAGTTGCTCGGAGTTGAAGGGAGGTTGTGTTGAGGCTGGTGCGGGGTTCTTGACGCAAGCAGCGAGACGTCGTCTTACCTTACCCAGATCACAACCTGGCTGCGTTCCGTGCCTCAGGTCCTGCGTTCCGTGCCTCAGGTCCTGCGTTCCGTGCCTCAGGTCCTGCGTTCCGTGCCTCAGGTCCTGTATGATCCTCGCGGGATAAGAACTTTCCACTGAATCTAGAGAATAACAGTGATAGTTATAGTACACCATCATCACTACCACCATCACCACACCACCACCACAATCTCCCCACCTCTTCCTTTTTTCTTGCCCCTCCATCTTTAACTCATTGTCTTCCTCTTCCACCCTTTCATCCTCTTCCTCCTCTTAGATCCTCTTCTCCGCCTAAAGCAGCAAGCGAGGCATCAGGTTACAGAACCCTGCCTCGCCACGTATGCAAATTAAGATTGTTATTATGAAGCAATATGTAGCTTCTCCTGACACTTTGAGGTACCGTGCTCTCAGCCTTAACATCTCACCACCAAAATTAGGTGGTTTATGCTCCGCTACCGGCGTTAACAGTAGAGGCATCTAGCTCCCGGCGTTAACAGTAGAGGCATCTAGCTCCCGGCGTTAACAGTAGAGGCATCTAGCTCCCGGCGTTAACAGTAGAGGCATCTAGCTCCCGGCGTTAACAGTAGAGGCATCTAGCTCCCGGCGTTAACAGTAGAGGCATCTAGCTCCCGGCGTTAACAGTAGAGGCATCTAGCTCCCGGCGTTAGCAGTAGAGGCATCTAGCTACCGGCGTTAGCAGTAGAGGCATCTAGCTACCGGCGTTAACAGTAGAGGCATCTAGCTACCGGCGTTAACAGTAGAGGCATCTAGCTCCCGGCGTTAGCAGTAGAGGCATCTAGCTCCCGGCGTTAGCAGTAGAGGCATCTAGCTCCCGGCGTTAGCAGTAGAGGCATCTAGCTCCCGGCGTTAGCAGTAGAGGCATCTAGCTCCCGGCGTTAGCAGTAGAGGCATCTAGCTCCCGGCGTTAGCAGTAGAGGCATCTAGCTCCCGGCGTTAGCAGTAGAGGCATCTAGCTCCCGGCGTTAGCAGTAGAGGCATCTAGCTCCCGGCGTTAGCAGTAGAGGCATCTAGCTCCCGGCGTTAGCAGTAGAGGCATCTAGCTCCCGGCGTTAGCAGTAGAGGCATCTAGCTCCGGCGTTAGCAGTAGAGGCATCTAGCTCCCGGCGTTAGCAGTAGAGGCATCTAGCTCCCGGCGTTAGCAGTAGAGACATCTAGCTCCCGGCGTTAGCAGTAGAGGCATCTAGCTCCCGGCGTTAGCAGTAGAGGCATCTAGCTCCCGGCGTTAGCAGTAGAGGCATCTAGCTCCCGGCGTTAGCAGTAGAGGCATCTAGCTCCCGGCGTTAGCAGTAGAGGCATCTAGCTCCCGGCGTTAGCAGTAGAGGCATCTAGCTCCCGGCGTTAGCAGTAGAGGCATCTAGCTCCCGGCGTTAGCAGTAGAGGCATCTAGCTCCCGGCGTTAGCAGTAGAGGCATCTAGCTCCCGGCGTTAGCAGTAGAGGCATCTAGCTCCCGGCGTTAGCAGTAGAGGCATCTAGCTCCCGGCGTTAGCAGTAGAGGCATCTAGCTCCCGGCGTTAGCAGTAGAGGCATCTAGCTCCCGGCGTTAGCAGTAGAGGCATCTAGCTCCCGGCGTTAGCAGTAGAGGCATCTAGCTCCCGGCGTTAGCAGTAGAGGCATCTAGCTCCCGGCGTTAGCAGTAGAGGCATCTAGCTCCCGGCGTTAGCAGTAGAGGCATCTAGCTCCCGGCGTTAGCAGTAGAGGCATCTAGCTCCCGGCGTTAGCAGTAGAGGCATCTAGCTCCCGGCGTTAGCAGTAGAGGCATCTGGCTCCCGGCGTTAGCAGTAGAGGCATCTAGCTCCCGGCGTTAGCAGTAGAGGCATCTAGCTCCCGGCGTTAGCAGTAGAGGCATCTAGCTCCCGGCGTTAGCAGTAGAGGCATCTAGCTCCCGGCGTTAGCAGTAGAGGCATCTAGCTCCCGGCGTTAGCAGTAGAGGCATCTAGCTCCCGGCGTTAGCAGTAGAGGCATCTAGCTCCCGGCGTTAGCAGTAGAGGCATCTAGCTACCGGCGTTAGCAGTAGAGGCATGTAGCTACCGGCGTTAACAGTAGAGGCATGTAGCTACCGGCGTTAACAGTAGAGGCACCAGCTACCTACCCTGTGATACTACGTTAAGACTGCTAGACTTAGGATTTTTCCCTAATGAGAGGCAGAGCTTTCGGCTCACAAATGAAATAACCTGGGTTCGACTACTGGGCTAGTCGAGATGTATGTGCAAGTCTTCTTTAATTTTTGGGCCTCCCCCCTTCCCTTCCCTGTTCGCCTAGCTTTAAATAGGCAACCCGGAGGTTAAGACGGCTGTTGTGGGTGGTATCCTGGGAGGTGGTAGTGTATCTTAGATAGGGCTGGGCTTTGAGAAAAGCGGAGGTAGGATACCAGTGTTTAGCTTGTGAACTGAACGTTGTTAAAATGAGTTTATGAACATGGGCCGACAGAGTGAACTATATCAACAGTTTTCTGTTCCAGCGGCTCAGTGTAGCAGTTCAGAGAGGTAATGCCTGTCGTATCTTGGGTGCGTGCCCCATCTCTGAGGAGCTGGAGGAGATATTTGGAATATTATTCACAAATACATGTGTGTACGTGTGATGTATCCCCCAAACCTTGTATATGTTATATTTCACCTTCGTACCATCAATGTCTCCTCTGCCTTTATATTACCGTGATGATTGTGTGGGGGTCAACTTTTATTTTACCATTATCATCGCCAGATAAAGCACATATTAAGGATACCTGTCACCCCACACTTGAATTCTTCCAACACCTCTGCGAGGTACTGGTGGGTCGGGGTATAAGGAAGCTTGACAGCACGTTTCACAGCGCCCTGGAATCGAATCAGAGACCTTCCCGGTTGCGAACTTAATACCCTGACCACCATTAAGCGGGGAGTTAATGGACCCGTATGAGGCGTGGGTGGTGGACCTAGGTGGACGCTGGTCCCAGTGCTGAGAACTTGTACTGTCTTTTATAAGTAGCATCATTGGATGGGCAGCATGTCTATGTGATACTCGTATGGTGGAAATAAATGCTAGCCATGTTTTCCCTGTCACATTCCATCACATAAGATGTGTTGCCCCTGTTCAGATTCCATCACACAGGATGGGTTTCTCTGCGTATTCCATCACAGGATGGGTTTCTCTGCGTATTCCATCACACAGGATGGGTTTCTCTGCGTATTCCATCACACAGGATGGGTTTCTCTGCGTAATCCATCACACAGGATGGGTTTCTCTGCGTAATCCATCACACAGGATGGGTTTCATTCATCGGGTTGTGAGATCTGTCAGCCTGAGGTGGGAGACTTTCAATAAGACGTTGCGGAATTTCACTGATCCCAATGCCCCTGTAAGGGCTTTACATCTGGTGAGAGCTCTTCATCCGAGGAATTAGAGCTACTCTCCCCTTCTTCGAGTCAATCCTAATACTCTTCCATTCTCACTGTATAGTCCTAATGGGTTTAACCTCCCCCATTAATAGGATGCTAATGTTATTAATGCAAGGGTCTAGCTGCCTGGTTTAAGTGTGTGATTAGGATTTTCATCCAAGCACTTGATCAGGTGTGTGTGTGTGTACTCACCTATTTGTGCTTGCACGGGTCGACTCATAGCTCCTGGCCCCGTCTCTTCACTGATCGCTACTGGGTCCGCTCTCCCCTTGCTCCATGAGCTTTGTCAAACCTCGTCTTAAAACTATGTATGGTTCCTGCCTCCACTACGTCACTTGCCAGACTGTTCCACTTCCTGACAACTCTGTGACTAAAGAAATACTTCCTAACATCCCTGTGTGTGTGTGTGTGTGTGTGTGTGTGGGTGTGTGTGTGTGTGTGTGTGTGTGTATGCGGGGTGGCCATATATCCCTTCATGGGTCTGAAAAGTAGCCCCTTCAGGTGTGCCTGGAGGGGAATTCTAAATATGGGACTAGAGAGGGTGACTCAGATGTTGGATGGGGAAGAGGAGGAAGTGGTGGGGTGGAGGGGGAGGGGGAGTAGGAGGAGGAGGGGGAGGAGGTGGTGGTGGAGGGGAATAGGAACAGCAAAAACATAAATATTATGCTGAGAGGTAAAGTGTAAACAAAGGCTATCCAGGAGATTTATTCCCCACATCCCCTCTCATCCTCTCCCCTCCCAAACCCCCACCTCCCCATCCATCCTATTCCCCTTCGCCTCTGCGATACTCCCGTTTTACCACTATTTTCGTTGTTTCCCCCCCCCTTTTTTCCCCCTCTCTTCCCTCGTCTCTTTCCCCCTCTTTTTATACCACTCCTGTCTTCTCCCAGCGCACCTTCCTCCGCCACGTGAGTTTGTTTACATATGTGGTGATGACGTAGGAGTGGTCAGCAAGAGACGGTCCAGTGTCTGGGCCCGGGACGCCACTCACCCACCTGGAGAGTCACATCTTGTTTATGTTGATCCTCTTTTGCCACCGTCTCATTTGTGGGAGATGTTAGATGCTTTGTTGCTCTCTCACTACCACGTTTCCTCTGTCCCTGCGTTCACCCTTCTGTTCATGTTTCACTCCCTTTTTTTTCTTGCTTCAGTCCTGTTCTTGTTTCCATCCTTCGGTCCTTGCTTCTCTCCTCCTGGCTTTGCTTCCATCCTTCTTTCCTTGCTTCCGTCTTTCTGTCCTTGCTTCGATCCACTGTCCTTCTCTCCTTGCGTCCCTCCCTCTGCCCGTCCCTCTGTCCTTGTCTCTACCCGTTCGTCCGGCCAGTCGTTCGTTGATTAAATCCTGTAAATGTCTAACAGATATGGAATGGTTTGAGCTGATGCCCAGATATGATTACCAGAAGTATACTCTGCAGACAGCGCCACTGACGCCCAAAATGCGTATATGTGGGAAGACCCAGACTGTTGCTTCGTACACTTAAAGATCCCCGACTCCAGGTTCACTCCTACAGGAAAGCAAATCTTGTGCCCCGTGTCCTGAACTAATGATACTAAAACCACAGAATAAAACATGTAAAGCCTGATCACGCATTCGAAAAAAAAATAAAGGAAGTTCAGAGTTTTGCAACATGACTGGTTTCAGACTTGAGAGGGCTGACTTATGAATAGCCAAAAGAAACTGAAGCTGATCATCTTAGAGGAAACACGACGAAAATGTACACTGTACTCAGAGAACAGGTTTGAAAGGCAAAAATTAGGAACATGGGTTACAACTAGGAGCTGAAATGAGTCTAGGAAAGTATTTGTTCGATCTAATGGCGGTCCGAAGCTTAAATCAGATGATGTCGGGAACTTGTGCCATTCACAGTTTTAGGACTAGATACGACAGAGGCCATTTGGCAAAAAGGTTGTAAAATTGGGCCTATATGATTAAGTAACAGGGCCAGCAGATGAGACTTGAATACTGCAATCAGGAATTTATGGGTACTCAGATACACACACACACACTCACACACACACACACGGTTTCAGGGACGGGAAATCCTGTGTCACAAACCTACTGGAGTTCTATGACAGGGTGACAGCAGTAAGACAAGAGAGAGAAGGGTGGGTAGATTGCATTTTCTTGGACTGTAAGAAGGCGTTTGACACAGTCCCACACAAAAGATTAGTGCAAAAGCTGGAGGACCAGGCAGGGATAACAGGGAAGGCACTCCAATGGATCAGGGAATACCTGTCAGGAAGACAGCAGCGAGTCATGGTTCGTGGCGAGGTGTCAGAGTGGGCGTCTGTGACGAGTGGGGTTCCAAAGGGGTCAGTCCTAGGACCGGTGCTGTTTCTGGTATTTGTGAACGACATGACGGAAGGAATAACCTCCGAAGTGTCCCTGTTTGCAGATGATGTAAAGTTGATGAGAAGGATTCAATCGGACGAGGACCAGGCAGAACTACAAAGGGATCTGGACAGGCTGCAGGCCTGGTCCAGGAATTGGCTCCTGGAGTTCAGCCCCACCAAGTGCAAAGTCATGAAGATTGGGGAAGGGCAAAGAAGACCGCAGACGGAGTACAGTCTAGGGGGGCCAGAGACTACAAACCTCACCCAAGGAAAAAGATCTTGGGGTGAGTATAAAACCAGGCACATCTCGTGAGGCGCACATCAACCAAATAACTGCTGCAGAATACGGGCGCCTAGCAAACCTAAGAACAGCATTTCGACATCTTAATAAGGAATCGTTCAGGACCCTGTACACTGTGTACGTTAGCCCCATATTGGAGTACGCAGCACCAGTTTGGAAGTCACACCTAGCCAAGCACATAAAGAAAATAGAGAAAGTGCAAAGGTTTGCAACACGACTAGTCCCGGAGTTAAGGGGTATGTCCTACGAGGAGAGGTTAAGGGAAATCGACCTGACGACACTAGAGGACAGGAGAGATAGGGGGGACATGATAACGACATATAAAATACTGAGAGGAATTGACAAGGTTGACAGAGACAGAATGTTCCAGAGATGGGACACAGCAACAAGGGGGCACAGCTGGAAGTTGAAGACTCAGATGAATCACAGGGATGTTAGGAAGTTTTTCTTCAGTCACAGAGTGGTCGGGAAGTGGAATAGTTTGGGAAGCGATGTAGTGGAGGCAGGTTCCATACATAGCTTTAAGAAGGGATATGATAAGGATCATGGCGAAGGGAGAGAGACCCAATAGTGGCCAGTGAAGAGGCGGGGCCAGGAGCTATGACTCTACCCCTGCAACTACAACTAGGGGAGTACAACTTGGTGACTACACACACACATATGGTATTAAATAGCTATTGCTATACAATAATAATTATAATAATATTTACACATAATTTGCTACACAATAATAATTATTATATTTGCACATAATCATTTTTAAAATTCCTTTTTCCGGCAGTGTATTTCAGGAACATTTTAAAATCAAGCAATCAAATAAATTTTCCAGAGTACTGTACACGAAGTAATCGACTGTTAATTAATGTGTAAATTTTGTCTCTTTTTTTTCAGGTAAATGTTGATTTTGAGAGTGGTCAGCCCACTGGTCAGTAAGTACGAGACTTTTGTGCTATTTTTTGACCTGACAAACGAATGACTAGTTCAACCTCACAAGAGCTATGACTGAACATTGTCATGTGAACAGTGCAGTTCAAACTAAATATTTGCAAAGCCAGTCTGTCTACATGGAGTCTGTCCATGGAGTTGATTTCGGAGGTCACAGCCTGGCGGGACGGTCCCAAACCAGGCCTCCAAGTTGCCGGTGGGTGTGATCGACGGTGATACAGTCCTTGCATATGGACACAGTACTCAATACGAGTGACTATTCTACCTATACACATTATTCTTCTTTAAGTCCAAAAAATACGGCATGTTTTTATTTAAGTATTATTAACATAGTTCCTTGATAATGTGAGAAGTCACGAAAGCGCTTGGAATTTCCCTATTTTTTCACAGTGGTTGTTTAGCATAATATATATATATATATATATCACAAAAATTTATACATGAAAAATTGCAATCGTGTCAGTTAAATATCGATCAGCTTACGATGCAGGACGACCCTTGTCGAATAAGCCAAGTCGGTGAGAGTGTTTGAAAAAGCACATGTTTGAATAAGCGAGGAATGCGTCGTGAAAGCCTGAAGAGCACGTACCCAGACATACCTGTGACCGGTTTCAAGGGGTTATTCAACCATCTTTCAGTCCGGGCTGTGACCAGACATCCTTGTTGAACGAGTGCTCAACCAGGTTGTTGCTAGCGGCTCGTAAGACCTGCACAGCTATACGACGGTTGTAAACACAGCCAGTGTTGAGGGTGGGAGTAGTTAGGGAGGGTTTGAAGGAGGGAGGGAGAGTGTGAAGGAGGAGGGAGAGTGTGAAGGAGGGAGGGCATGAAGAAAGGCAGGAGTGAGGGCATGAAGGAGGGAGGGTATGAAGGAAGGAGGAAGGGAGTTAGGACCACGACCAGTCGCTGTTTTCGTGCGTCGAACCCGTCTAGTAAAATTTTTATTATCCTGGAGCCGTGTCCAAGTTGTATCTCTTGGACCCCATGACTGTGTGAGAGAGAGAGAGAGAGAGAGAGAGAGAGAGAGAGAGAGAGAGAGGGAGGGAGAGAGAGTGAGTGCGTAGGTACTTTGCACGACGCACTGCACTTCTCCTGCTAGAACATAAAATATTTCAGATACTTATAGTCTAGTATTTCAAGTATCTCCATTTGTGGAGTGTTTGAATATTTATGGGTACGAACCCTCGCCCTCTCGTGTTGATGGACCCTGTTGCTAGTGGTGGTGCTATTGGTGCTACTGTTACTGTTGCTTCTGTTGCTAGTGCTCCTGCTGTAGCTGTTGTTACTGCTAATGTTGCTGTTTTTATTGCTAATGCTGCTGCTATTTTTGATGCTGCTGTTCCTGCTGTTGCTGATATTGCTGCTACAGCCGCAGACGCCTCCACCGCCTCAGCCAACGTCTCTGACGCTTCTCCTGCTTCTGGCAGCATCATATCACTCATCTGATGAACAATGTAAACACTGACTCACCACTACAAAACCTACCATTGACAGGCGACAGCCAGCGCACGACACTCATGCTAAATACGTATCACTCACTGCGCCGCAAAAAAAAAAAAAAAAACTCATAGCTTCACCTACACTAACATTCCCCCAATAATCCCCGGGTACCTGATGCACCGCACCCCATTCATTAGTCCTGAGTCGTACATTATGCTGCACCTGAGCCTTTGGGTGTGTCGAGCTGAAAGTTTTACCAGAAAGGCACAAAGCTTTTTATGGGGGGATGTTGTTTAGAGGTGGAGGTAAGGCGCGCCTTAGTTGGTAACGCTAGAGCTGGGGCAAGGTGGAGTGTTGAGGTGGGATTGTGTAGAGACCTGTCATTACCTGCCCTAACAAGCAGCTTGGTCACAGTCGTATTCTGGGCTTAACAACCTATCCTTCATATGTTTTGTTTGTGGGTGTGGGTGTCTGTCTCTGTGTCTGTTGCTGTGTCTGTGTCTTCTTTTAGTGGGAGTCCTTGTCACCTTGTCTTTATTTTTTTATCTGTGATTTTTGTTTTCGTCTTTGCGTATTTCCTCTATTTCTGTTTCTTGTTTTCTTCTCCGTCTCATCCATTACGTCTTCTCTCTATTCTTCTGTATATTTCTCCATGCAAACTGCTTGCACTTCGCATACAGGAGGGCGAGACACGAGGTGATCTGCATGATACTTGACCAGCTGGTATTGTGCGTTACCTGTCATTGAGAATACCTGTGTTACCTGTCAGAATACCTGCGGCATCTCTCGGCGAGAATACCTGGCTCGTCTGTTGAGGATGCAAGTGTTGTACCTTTCTGGAGAAGTACCAAGTTAACATCCTGGAGTGGGGGGAGGGGAAGATACCAGGTTAACATCCTGGAGTGGGGGGGGGGGAAAGATACCAGGTTAACCACCAGGGGAGAAAATATCAGGGTAACTTATCCGGGTGAAATACCAGACACCTTACTTAGCTCTGTAAAAATACCAGAATTACCCTACCAGGTATACTAGCGTATTTAAGCCTGGAATATACCAACTCTCAGTGGTTAGGTGATGTGTGACACGAGGACTATCTGTTGTTGAACTCGCAATCCACACCCCCATACAACCCACACCCCCATACAACCCACACCCCATAACCCACACCCCATAACCCACACCCCATAACCCACACCCTCATACAACCCACACCCTCATACAACCCACACCCTCGTACAACCCACACCCCATACAACCCACACCCCATACAACCCCCACCCCATACAACCCACACACCCATACAACCCCCACCCCATACAACCCACACCCCCATACAACCCACACCCCCATACAACCCACACCCCCATACAACCCCCACCCCATACAACCCACACCCCCATACAACCCCACCCCATACAACCCCCACCCCATACAACCCCCACCCCATACAACCCATCCCCCATACAACCCACACCCATAGAACCGCCAGTGGTTCTCTGGACAACACTGAGGCGAAAGTGTAAGTTGTAGCTGGTATAAATAGAACAAGATGCGGAACAATCTCTCGTTGGAACAATTTCTAAGTTGTGTGTAGAGCTTTATCAAGTCAGATGGCTTGATGAAACTGCACTGGGCGAAACGTTGTCCCTATAAAAGCATTTTGTGTTTTCATGCCCACAGGTATTGATCTGGTATGGATGAAACTAAGAGAAAATGAAATGAAGATGTAGAGAAGAGAGAGAGAGAGAGAGAGAGAGAGAGAGAGAGAGAGAGAGAGAGAGAGAGAGAGAGAGAGAGAGAGAGAGAGAGAGGACAATATGGAAAGAAAGAGATATGGCAGGAGGTAGATAAAGAAAGGGCAAAGTCATAGACAAAAAAAACATAGAAGAGTGAGTAGTGGTCACACACACACACACACACACACACACACAAACACACACACACACACACATACGCACATGGTGGTGGTGAGTGTGGGTAATGTAAACAGCAACAAACAGAGAGAGAGAAAGAGTGAGAGAGATGATAATGGTTGAGTCAGTGTCATTTGCATACTTGACCATGTGAAGGAATATTGCTGGCCGTAGAGAGACGTGTCTGTCTATTAATTCTGTACAGGTACACACACAAATATTTGTTCACAGCGGGTGCGCTATTTTTTCCGTTCCATGCTAGTATGCATTTTGCTTTTGTTCCATGCACGTATACAATGTAAGTACGGATTTGCTGTTCCATTCAAATACGCATTTTTTTCATTGTTTGTATTTTTTGTTCCTTTCACGTATGCATTTCTTGTTCCATGTAGGTATGATTTTTTGTTCCATGTAGGTGTGCAGTTTTTGTTCCATGCATGTATGCAGTTTTTGTTCCATGCACATATGCATTTTTGTTCCATGTAGGTATGCAGTTTTTGTTCCATGCATGTATGCATTTTTGTTCCATGCACGTATGCATTTTTGTTCCATGTAGGTATGCAGTTTTTGTTCCATGCACGTATACATTTTTGTTCCATGCATGTATGCATTTTTTGTTCCATGCATATTCCCACAGATATGCATTATTTTTTGTTCCATGCAGCTGCGTCCCCCCCCCCTCCCCAAAAAAAAACTGATCCTCGCCGCTTTAAAAACGAAATAAAAATTCGCAAAAAGTATTCAGTAACGACAGAGGGGAAGTTAAAAACATCGAAATACACATGAGGGGGTGTATTTACACCCCCTTCCCCCACAGGCAGGTGTTTTAAAAAAGTCACTTGTCTGATGCAAACAAGAATTTTTTTTTCTTTTAATGCGCCTGTCAAAAGAATTTTACACTTGAGTGTATGTAAATGTTTTATTTTATAGTTTGTACATAGAAATGATGGATTTTACACACATAAACACACACACACACACACACACACACACACACACACACTGCTGCAGAATACGGGCGCCTAGCAAACCTAAGAACAGCATTCCGACATCTTAATAAAGAATCGTTCAGGACCCTGTACACTGTGTACGTTAGTCCCATACTGGAGTATGCAGCACCAGTTTGGAACCCACACCTAGCCAAGCACGTAAAGAAAGAAACTAGAGAAAGTGCAAAGGTTTGCAACAAGACTAGTCCCGGAGCTAAGGGGTATGTCTTACGAGGAGAGGTTAAGGGAAATCGACCTGACGACACTGGAGGACAGGAGAGATAGGGAGGACATGATAACGACATATAAAATACTGAGAGGAATTGACAAGGTGGACAGAGACAGAATGTTCCAGAGATGGGACACAGCAACAAGGGGACACAGTTGGAAGTTGAAGACTAAGATGAATCACAGGGATGTTAGGAAGTATTTCTTCAGTCACAGAGTGGTCAGGAAGTGGAATAGCTTGGGAAGCGATGTAGTGGAGGCAGGTTCCATTCATAGCTTTAAGAAGAGGTATGATAAAGCTCATGGCGCAGGGAGAGTGACCCAGTAGCGGCCAGTGAAGAGGCGGGGCTAGGAGCTATGAATCGACCCCTGCAACCACAACTAGATGAGTACACACACACAAACACACACACACACATACACACACACATACACACACATGCACTCATATATATAATATATAATATATATATGAAAAAACTTATAAGGATTCCACACCTGCACACATTTGAATTCCACACATGTGTACGTAAGTGGTCCACACGTGCACTCAAGGATTCGCACACGTTTACATATACATGGTTCAATCCTTATACTCCTTGACTCTTTCCTTACATCTTTCTCTCCCTCCCCTCTTCCCCATCCTTCTCTTCCTCCCCTCTTCCCCATCCTTCTCTTCCCCATCCTTCTCTTCCCTATCCTTCTCTTCCCTATCCTTCTCTTCCCTATCCTTCTCTAATATTCCCTAACCCTCTCTTCCACGACTCTCTTCTACCCACCTTCACTCTCCTCCTCTTACCTTTCCAGACTTTTCCTCATTCCCCTTCCCCTATCTCTTCTTCCTCACCCTCCCCAAAATTCACCCATCCCCCCCACCTCTTCCAGTCACAGGGCCAAAAATACTGTCAGGATAGAGTAATATCCTGTCGGCAGGATCAACGTGTAACTTCCATAAAGACGGCAGTAAAAGCCGCCGGGATGATCTCTCCGCCCATCACCCTTAATTATTGCAAAATTCCAGGAGCGTTGCAATTAGCACTGCGTTGCACTGTCATTCTCTCTCTCTCGAGAATTTAATTCCTCGCTTATTTCTTCGACTCTAATCTCGTTCAGGACAAAAACTAGGGAATGATTCGGTAGAATGACGCGCCATTTTCTGAGGGGAATGTTCTTGACTGGTGACTGTTTTCTCTGGGGTTGAAATCCGTTCTCTCTCTGGTACGTTTTAGTGGGATTTCCTTATGAGTTGACTTTTTTCTCACTTGTAATTTCTCTACGATTTTTTCCCCCGTACTGTTTCCCAGATCTTTTCATGTTTTTTTTTTTATGAGTTGTGCGCCCCGTGTCCAGCTTGTGGATGGTAGTGGCTAGTTTATTGTGCACCCCGTGTCCAGCTTGTGGATGGTAGTGGCTAGTTTATTGTGCACCCCGTGTCCAGCTTGTGGATGGTAGTGGCTAGTTTATTGTGCACCCCGTGTCCAGCTTGTGGATGGTAGTGGCTAGTTTATTGTGCACCCCGTGTCCAGCTTGTGGATGGTAGTGGCTAGTTTATTGTGCACCCCGTGTCCAGCTTGTGGATGGTAGTGGCTAGTTTATTGTGCACCCCATGTCCAGCTTGTGGATGGTAGTGGCTAGTTTATTGTGCGCCCCGTGTCCAGCTTGTGGATGGTAGTGGCTAGTTTATTGTGCACCCCGTGTCCAGCTTGTGGATGGTAGTGGCTAGTTTATTGTGCACCCGTGTCCAGCTTGTGGATGGTAGTGGCTAGTTTATTGTCGCCCCGTGTCCAGCTTGTGGATGGTAGTGGCTAGTTTATTGTGCACCCCGTGTCCAGCTTGTGGATGGTAGTGGCTAGTTTATTGTGCACCCCGTGTCCAGCTTGTGGATGGTAGTGGCTAGTTTATTGTGCACCCCGTGTCCAGCTTGTGGATGGTAGTGGCTAGTTTATTGTGCACCCCGTGTCCAGCTTGTGGATGGTAGTGGCTAGTTTATTGTGCACCCCATGTCCAGCTTGTGGATGGTAGTGGCTAGTTTATTGTGCGCCCCGTGTCCAGCTTGTGGATGGTAGTGGCTAGTTTATTGTGCACCCCGTGTCCAGCTTGTGGATGGTAGTGGCTAGTTTATTGTGCACCTCGTGTCCAGCTTGTGGATGGTAGTGGCTAGTTTATTGTGCACCTCGTGTCCAGCTTGTGGATGGTAGTGGCTAGTTTATTGTGCGCCCCGTGTCCAGCTTGTGGATGGTAGTGGCTAGTTTATTGTGCACCTCGTGTCCAGCTTGTGGATGGTAGTGGCTAGTTTATTGTGCACCCCATGTCCAGCTTGTGGATGGTAGTGGCTAGTTTATTGTGCACCCCGTGTCCGTCCCATGGTATCATAGAAACATTATTATACACATAAAAACCTAGAAACTAGGCTTCAAAGATGTTTCCGAGGCGCAAATTACATTCTCCTATAATGTATAAATACAGTTTTACAGTTCATATGTTAGAAGCAAACTTAGGATAATTGCTCGAAACGTCTGATATGTTATTTTTATTAATAAGATGCCTCGCTTTTCACATATCTTTACTGTACTGATTTTTGTATTTTGTGTGTGTGTACGTTTTTCGAGGCTGTAATAATCGTATTTATTTTATATATATATATATATATATATATATATATATATATATATATATATATATATATATATATATATATTCGAGGCTGTAATAATCAGCTGCGTAACTGGTCAGACAGAAACCGGGCATCAAATAGCAGCCGTAGGTTCGAGCCTGCACCAATCTTGCTCTCTCTCTCTCTCTCTCTCTCTCTCTCTCTCTCTCTCTCTCTCTCTCTCTCTCTCTCTCTCTCTCTCTTTGTCTCCGACACTCTCCGCTGATGCCCTACACGAGTCTAGCGCTACACACACACCACAGAGGATTAAGAAAGGCTTCCCGAGAATGCAGAGGTGAGAAAGCTTATGGTGTCACCATTGTAGAGAAGTTAGGTTCCTAGACATCACCTACCCCGCCTCCACCTTCCACCTGGAGTAAAGTCTGCACTCACCTAATTACATAAAAGATACGTTGCGGAACAAGAGCTTGATGGGGACACTTTTCGCTCTGCGTAGAGCTTTGTCTTAATGAAGCTGTACACAGAGCGAAACATCGATCCAAGTGTTAGCTTGTTTCCCAACCTGTCTCTTAATTCGTTGTTGTTGGTAGTATGATATTTGGATGTATATAGTTGTGATGGCAGGGGTCGAGTCTCGGCTCCTGGTGAGGGCACCCAGGGTGCTCCAGGATCACCCACGGCTCCTGGTGAGGGCACCCAGGGTGCTCCAGGATCACCCACGGCTCCTGGTGAGGGCACCCAGGGAGTTCCAGGATCACCCACGGCTCCTGGTGAGGGCACCCAGGGTGCTTCAGGATCACCCACGGCTCCTGGTGAGGGCACCCAGGGTGCTCCAGGATCACCCACGGCTCCTGGTGAGGGCACCCAGGGTGCTCCAGGATCACCCACGGCTCCTGGTGAGGGCACCCAGGGTGCTTCAGGATCACCCACGGCTCCTGGTGAGGGCACCCAGGGTGCTTCAGGATCACCCACGGCTCCTGGTGAGGGCACCCAGGGTGCTCGAGGATCACCCACGGCTCCTGGTGAGGGCACCCAGGGTGCTCGAGGATCACCCACGGCTCCTGGTGAGGGCACCCAGGGTGTTCCAGGATCACCCACGGCTCTCTGCTAGATTTGCTCTGTTTAACTTCATTTGTCTGAGACAACAACGACGGTTTGTATCGAAGACACGACTGCAGTGACCTACTTTATTTGACCGACATTTCGCCCAACATATTGGATTTTTAAATACTTGCAAAAACCATTAGATCAACCAGGATGTGTTTTTGGGTATGTGGGCCAGCGGACCGCCAGCAGAAACAACCTGGTTGACCAGGCAACCCCTCCGGACAAGCCTGGCCCAGGGCCGGGCTCCGGGATTACAAAGTCTCTCGAAACTCGTCAAAGGTATATCCAAGTTTACATCAAAGGCCCATTTCTGAAGGCCTTTGACGTCCCTCTAACCAGGTTAATTGAGTGTTTCCCATTGATTAAGTTCACGATGGTAAGAGAGTAGGATGGGTCCTTGACTCTTGTGGCCGCTTACCTGCACCATCATGGGAGAGAGGGTTCAACTTACCCGCACCATCGTGGGAGAGAGGGTTCAACTTACCTGCACCATCATGGGAGAGAGGGTTCAACTTACCTGCACCATCATGGGAGAGAGGGTTCAACTTACCTGCACCATCGTGGGAGAGAGGGTTCAACTTACCTGCACCATCGTGGGAGAGAGGGTTCAACTTACCTGCACCATCGTGGGAGAGAGGGTTCAGCTTAACTGCACCATCGTGGGAGAGAGGGTTCAACTTACCTGCACCATCGTGGGAGAGAGGGTTCAACTTACCTGCACCATCATGGGAGAGAGGGTTCAACTTACCTGCACCATCGTGGGAGAGAGGTTCAACTTACCTGCACCATCGTGGAGAGAGGGTTCAACTTACCTGCACCATCGTGGGAGAGAGGTTCAACTTACCTGCACCATCGTGGGAGAGAGGGTTCAACTTACCCGCACCATCGTGGGAGAGAGGGTTCAACTTACCTGCACCATCATGGGAGAGAGGGTTCAACTTACCTGCACCATCGTGGGAGAGAGGGTTCAACTTACCTGCACCATCATGGGAGAGAGGGTTCAACTTACCTGCACCATCATGGGAGAGAGGGTTCAACTTACCTGCACCATCGTGGGAGAGAGGGTTCAGCTTAACTGCACCATCGTGGGAGAGAGGGTTCAACTTACCTGCACCATCGTGGGAGAGAGGGTTCAACTTACCTGCACCATCATGGGAGAGAGGGTTCAACTTACCTGCACCATCGTGGGAGAGAGGGTTCAACTTACCTGCACCATCGTGGGAGAGAGGGTTCAACTTACCTGCACCATCGTGGGAGAGAGGGTTCAGCTTAACTGCACCATCGTGGGAGAGAGGGTTCAACTTACCTGCACCATCATGGGAGAGAGGGTTCAACTTACCTGCACCATCATGGGAGATAGGGTTCAACTTACCTGCACCATCATGGGAGAGAGGGTTCAACTTACCTGCACCATCGTGGGAGAGAGGGTTCAACTTACCTGCACCATTGTGAGAGAGAAGGTTCAACTTTGGTGTTCACAGAAAGCCCACAGACGTCTGTTCATATGTCATTTGTTTATTCAGTGTTCGTGGCTGTTTGTGCGTGTCTTGCTTGTCTACAGTCCTCAACATTTTGATATGGAAATAGATAAAAATTATAACATTAGGGTTAAGTACCAGTGTCCTAAATTTTTTGTTTGTATAAACAAGCCAAAAAAAAAAGGAAAAAAAGTTTAAACCAGCCCTTGTCGCTTACCCTCCTCATTAAACTATTAGTTTTGCTTTACTCTGAAGCCTTTGCTATCACGAGGTGTTAAAACAATAAACATTATTTTCGTATTTTAATTCATTTCATTCATATTGTTGTCAGGAATAATGGCCGGTGATGTTAGGTAAGGTTTGGGCGTACGACACGAGTGTCGTACGCCCTGTGGTGGGGGCGTGACAGGTCTTGTGCTCGTGTGTTGTGACATTTAGCTACTGTCAGTGATGCATAGCTGGTGTCTTCAGTCTGGTGTTCTCTGACGGTGATGAGCTTCTCAAACATCAACAAACTCTTCTTGTTGTTGTTGCCAACTCTTTACATTAAGCTGAAGCGCTGGGGTAACTCAACAGTAGGTCTGACCTGTGGATTTGCAGGCAGCGGTTGAAGGCATAAGGTGTGGTGTTTAAGAATGCGTACACCGTTAAATCTTTGCTAATAAAAAATGCACCACGTTCCCTTAGTGGGTGTGTGTATAGAATTCCTTGCCCAGGGTGTAACTCGTAATGTCTCCATCAAAGGAGTAAGACCTTGGCAATTGGTGTCGCACACAGCAAATATTTTATAAAAACTGTTCTGGTTTCTAGTGTTGTTTTTTCCAACATTTATACCTGGTTTCACATCGTATATAGTGGGATTATTACCTAAAAAATTTAGACATTAAAAGTGTATCCTGGTTATTTTCGTCTTGATCCATTCATATTTAAAAATCTTTTAATGTATAAATGCAAACAGAGACCTTGATACGGTGTTTGTATTCGTACCGAAGCCTAAAAGTTTTTTCATACCTGTCTAAGAGTATTGCCTATTTTTGATTGTAGACAATACGCATAATTTTTTTCCTGTGACTGGTTTCGAGGATTCTTTTACATTGTTGACCTGGTCAACCAGACTGTTGCTAGCGGCTTGCAACACCTCCACAGGCATCACAACCTCTCCGGCTTCTTGAAAACTTCCATCTTCGTTCTGCCATTACATTTTATGGATACCTTGTCTAATTGCACTTTTTTATTATTTATTGTTGCATATATTCCATCTTGTGCTTTCGGATGTATCTATAATTACAAGTTGTAGAAGTTTCATCCTGGATCATTCTTCCGTGTGTATGTTACGTAAGTTGTTCATTCAGTTCATGCTATGATTCATAGTCCCAGAATTAACAAACGTCAGTACTTGGATGCTGCAGTGGTCACGAGACACCCACGCCAGGCAACACTTGTTACACTCACTGAAGAATTAAATACCCCCACCACTGCCTCGTGTGTGTGTACATGCTACGTTTGTATGGTGATGTCACAGCATTCTTTACACTCCAGATCTGTGACATCAACACATTCCTTATTGATCTGTCATACCACAGGTAAGTCACTCGATGACTCGTTCTCAGGCGAGGCAATCAACTCTTATCTATAAACTTTCACTGTTACTTTTTGCCTATATATATATATATATATATATATATATATATATATATATATATATATATATATATATATATATATATATATATATATATGTTGATTAGTTGGTGAGATAATAAAATTTAAATATATTAGATAATTATGAAATCGTTCAAGCTTTTGACGATTTTTTGTAATCGTAGCAAATCTGACAAAAAACGATGGATTTTTTTTTAACCTTAATATTGAGAAAAGTCTCTTTTTGTGGGTTCGTCTTGTTCTTGCTGTGGTTTCTTTAGTCTTTCTTGTAGGTGGTTCTAATTGTTTTTTTGGTGGTTCGTCAAGCCTTTCTTAAGGGGTTTATCGAAATTATTGAACAAGAGAAGTTCTTTGAGTCTCGTTAAGATTCGATGTTTAAAAACAGGAGAGAGAGAAAAATGGTGAATTGTCGGATTGAGAATGATGCGTCCAGCGTTGGATGAGTGGTTAGATGAATTACTGGGTTGATAGTTTGATGGCTAGGTGGTTGGATGGAACCTGGCGCGGGGAGAGAGAGAGGGAGAGAGAGAGAGAGAGAGAGAGAGAGAGAGAGAGAGAGAGAGAGAGACTGACTGATGAGACCTACAACACTGGTTATGTTTCCTTTGGAAACATAACCAGCGGAAAAATAGACACAAATGCTGTATAATGCGATCTCATTATACCGCATTTATGTTTATTTTCTTATATGCTTCCTTTGCCATCGGTCGTATTGCTGTTGCAGTTTTGTTGCTGACGTAGTTAGTATAGGAAGTCACTGACTGTAGACTGTAGTCCCTCATCCACCTCCTCGCTCAGTCTTTATCCTTTCCTCCTTCCTCCAGACCTTGCCATTCAACCTCTTCCATCCCCATGATGTTTGTCAGTCACCGCTGTCATCCACCAGGAAAGGTATCCTTCGGCCCAGGGTAAACTGTGGTACCGTTAAAGTGTCATATTGTTGCTGGCTGGTCACTGGGGACTCTTGAACTCTTAGGTTCGACGAAACTCTCACACACGTGTTGGTGGTGCCCAGTTAGGTCATGCTCAGGGCTGATCTGTCTGTTTGTCCATAAATAGAGAAATCACGACCTGCCACAACTCCATAAACCATTAGGTCTTGACCTGCCATAACTCCTTAACCGAGGAGGTTATGACCTCCCAGGGGCCCCAGAACCCACGAAATAGTTTCCAGGAGGACTGACCTGACAGGTTGTGTCCAAGAAGGCTGGCATCATGTTGATACCATCATCCTCTTAGAGATAACCACGAAAATATATAGCACTATCAGCATAGTCTGTCCTAATTGTACTTACTAACAATGCGTACTTCATGGATGTTGCAAAGATCGAAGGAAGTAGCATTGAAAATGGGAAGGGCAAATATTTTTCTTAGTGGGTTTGGGTTTGAGAAGGACTTGCCTAGTATGTGTCAGTAGGCCTGCTGCATGCAGTATATCCTCATGGCGTCTTTGACTAACCACAGCGAGGAAGACTCTTTTCCACACCCTCCAGACCATCCTCTGGAGACCTGCTGATCTTCTAACATTTCCCCTCCCCAAAATGTCTTTCTACCCAACGAGTTGCAAGTTTGGAGTTGTCAATTGTGGATGTAAACAGTCGTTCAGAGGGCAGTAACGACCCACGATAACCAGTAGCCGAATGATTTAAGAGTCTCGTAAAGCTCGTGGCTTCAGTCTCATTAGCCTGTTGCTGACGTTCTCTTGCATGATGAACTCAACATTTCCTGCCCGTCTTCTGGTTTACTCTCGCTTAAATGACCAGGACTGCCCAGAGTCAGTGTTTATTAGGCTTGTTGGCTGCCAAGTTTTCAAGATGGCAGGTGAGTTCTCATGATGGCAGATGACTCAAGGTTGTGGATGCATTATCAAGATGATAGGTGGGTTTTCATCTTGATAGGAGGAATACCAAGATGGTAAGAGGGTTCTCAAGATGGTAGGAAAGGTTACCAAGATGGTAGATGAACTCTCAAGATGATGGATGTCAGTATTTGTGCTGCCACTTGCAACATTGCTGCTTCTCAGTGGTCCAGGACGGACCCGAAGAGCCGTCGAGTTTGATTTTTAATTCCCAATTTGTGGCTCAAACGAATTTGTTCCAGCAACGGTATTGTGACTTTTGTTACTGTGGCTCCTGCTGCTTTTGCTGCTGGATGTTGCTGCTGCTTTTGCTACTGGATGCTGCTGCTGCTTTTGCTACTGGATGCTGCTGCTGCTTTTGCTACTGGATGCTGCTGCTGCTTTTGCTACTGGATGTTTCTACTGCTTTTGCAGTAGAAATATATGATAATGTATACCTGGAAAGTACTTGAGGGCCTTGTCCCAAATCTACACACTGGCACAATAGTATACTGGAGTGAGGAATATGGGAGGAAGTGCAAAATAAACCCAGTGAAAAGCGAGAACGCCGTGGGAACAATAAGAGAACATGGTATCAACATCCTTGGCTCCAGACTGTTCAACATTTTGCCAGATGATATCAGAAACACTGCTGGAACAAGTGTGGAAGTCTTCAATGGGAAACTGGACAACTATCTTCACCAGATGCCAGATCAACCAGGCTGTGGTGGATATGTGGGCCAGAGGGCCACCAGCACCAGCAGACTGGTTGACAGCGCCAGACGAGCCTGGCTAGATGGCAAGACTAGCCCACAAATATGGTGAAAACACAATAAGCGCGTAAAAAAATATACATATATATTTAGACACGTTTTGCTTAGTTTCTCAAGAGTTCTTAGAATGAAACGTGTGGAAACTTGGTCACCCACGCTACAAGTGTCGGAAAATTGTCAGTGATGACTATGTAGGCTTGCGTGCCGCTAACACCAACAAGCTGGTTGACCAGGCAGTCAACAAGGTCTAGTCTCAGGTTGGATTGCAAAGGTAGAAAAACCCTTGAAAGAGGTCATTAGGGCAAGGGTGAGCCTGTGGGCAAGAGTGAACGCGTGAGCAGGTCAGCTCGTGGGCAAGAAGAGGAAGAGAGAAATACCAAGAGTACAAAAAAAATAGATACGACGAATGACGGAGATAACGTCAATAACAAATAAAAATAAGAGCTACAGAAAAAAAAAATCAAGATAACGCGGTTTATTGTGCGGAACTGGCGAGTCTGATAATACTGTCATTTTAAAGCGAGAGTCTGAGATAACGCTAGATAACAGGCGATAACGAGAGAGAGAGAGTGGAATGAGGATTGAGCCCATTGTGAGTTCTCTCTCCCACACAGCGAGACACACTCGAGAGTTTTCCCAACAGAGTGAGACAGGAGAATAATCATAATTCATAACAAGGTACGTAGATCATTTGCATAATTGTTCTGGGAGCTGAACCTTCCCTTCAGAGAGGTGCTTTGAGGCTGGCGAAGGGCTCTTAATTCAGGGGATGGAAGCTACCCTCCCTCTTCCTCGATTACCTCACGTTTCTCAACCTCTGTATAATCCTTACGGATTTAGCGCGTCCCTGTGGAGGTAAGATGGTAATGTGGTTGGAGCGAAAATCAAGTCTTATGGTTGCTTCCTAGGTAAGGTATATACAAAATACCTTTAAAATGTATATAGAAATATTGGTAGGTAAATGGCCACAGATGCAAATAGTGCGACATTTAATTGTGGCGACGTTTTGCTCTCCAGGAGCTTTGTCAGGCCGTTACAGATATTGTGTTGAGGACATAACAGTGATTATTAAATTTGCTGGAAAGTGGTAGAATACCATTGAAGCTTTTGAAGCTGTGAAGCTTTTGAAGCTGTGAAGCTTTTGAAACTATGAAGCTTTTGAAGCTGTGAAACTTTTGAAACTATGAAGCTTTAAAAGCTGTGAAACTTTTGAAACTATGAAGCTTTTGAAGCTGTGAAACTTTTGAAGCTATGAAGCTTTTGAAGCTGTGAAACTTTTGAAAATATGAAGCTTTTGAAGCTGTGAAACTTTTAAATCTATGAAGCTTTTGAAGCTGTAAAGCTTTTGAAACTATGAAGCTTTTGAAGCTGTGAAACTTTTGAAACTATGAAGCTTTTGAAGCTGTGAAACTTTTGAAACTATGAAGCTTTTGAAGCTGTGAAACTTTTGAAACTATGAAGCTTTTGAAGCTGTAAACTTTTGAAACTATGAAGCTTTTGAAGCTGTGAAACTTTTGAAACTATGAAGCTTTTGAAGCTGTAAAGCTTTTGAAACTATGAAGCTTTTGAAGCTGTGAAACTTTTGAAACTATGAAGCTTTTGAATCTGTGAAACTTTTGAAACTATGAAGCTTTTGAAGCTGTGAAACTTTTGAAACTATGAAGCTTTTGAAGCTGTGAAACTTTTGAAAATATGAAGCTTTTGAAGCTGTGAAACTTTTAAATCTATGAAGCTTTTGAAGCTGTAAAGCTTTTGAAACTATGAAGCTTTGAAGCTGTGAAACTTTGAAACTATGAAGCTTTTGAAGCTGTAAACTTTTGAAACTATGAAGCTTTTGAAGCTGTGAAACTTTGAAACTATGAAGCTTTTGAAGCTGTGAAACTTTTGAAACTATGAAGCTTTTGAAGCTGTAAACCTTTTGAAACTATGAAGCTTTTGAAGCTGTAAAGCTTTTGAAACTATGAAGCTTTTGAAGCTGTAAAACTTTTGAAACTATGAAGCTTTTGAAGCTGTAAAACTTTTGAAACTATGAAGCTTTTGAAGCTGTAAAGCTTTTGAAACTATGAAGCTTTTGAAGCTGTAAAGCTTTTGAAACTTTGAAGCTGTAAAGCTTTTGAAACTATGAAGCTTTTGAAGCTGTAAAGCTTTTGAAACTATGAAGCTTTTGAAGCTGTAAAGCTTTTGAAACTATGAAGCTTTTGAAGCTGTAAAGCTTTTGAAACTATGAAGCTTTTGAAGCTGTAAAGCTTTTGAAGCTATGAAGCTTTTGAAGCTATGAAGCTTTTGAAGCTGTAAAGCTTTTGAAGCTGTAAAGCTTTTGAAACTATGAAGCTTTTGAAGCTGTAAAGCTTATGAAACTATGAAGCTTGTGAAGCTGTAAAGCTTTTGAAACTATGAAGCTTGTGAAGCTGTAAAGCTTTTGAAACTATGAAGCTTGTGAAGCTGTAAAGCTTTTGAAACTATGAAGCTTTTGAAGCTGTAAAGCTTTTGAAACTATGAAGCTTTTGAAGCTGTAAAGCTTTTGAAACTATGAAGCTTTTGAAGCTGTAAAGCTTTTGAAACTATGAAGCTTTTGAAGCTGTGAAACTTTTGAAACTATGAAGCTTGTGAAGCTGTAAAGCTTTTGAAACTATGAAGCTTGTGAAGCTGTAAAGCTTTTGAAACTATGAAGCTTGTGAAGCTGTAAAGCTTTTGAAACTATGAAGCTTGTGAAGTGACTAACATGAGCGTTCTAGTCCGTTGACTCAGCTGGAAGTGTTATATAAGAGATTTAATTTTTTTTTTTTTTTTTTTTTTTACGTTTTGCCCCCGAAGTTTATTGTGCACCTCATATCCATCCTGTGGGGGGTAGCGCAGGACTTATGGATACATAAAAGGCCTAAGAAATAGGCCTCAAAAAGGTTAACGGGAGTACACAGACACGAATTTAGGAATAATTACGAAACTAAAAAAAAAAAAATTGTCTCAGCAAGATCTCACAAATCCCAATTAATGGCTGACCTCCTAGAGGGTGCGATCTCTGCCCCCTCTCTCTCACCTGCCCCCCTCCCTCTCTCACATGCCCCCGCCACCCCCCACCTGTCACAACACTCTCGTCACTCATGTGAGACACTTCACTGTCATCCTCTCACCAACACCTGCCTACCTGCAGGACCACCACCAATTAGACACGTCTCTGGCTGGGGGGCGTGACTTCGGGCAATCTTTGTCCCGTGTGACGCCTGGCATACCGCAAGGTCACACTCTGGGTTCTAGTCTCTCTCTCTCTCTGTCTCTCTCTTTATCAAAAAGATTTTTTGCGGAGTTCCGTGTTGCTTGAAAGCGTGACGTCCGCTGACGCATTTTCCAGTCTGTGAATGTCACTAACTTTGGAAACACACACACACACACACACACACACACGGGGCCAGGGGCTGAGTCTCGACCCCTGCAACCACAATTAGGTGAGTACACTCACACTCGTTCATGTACTTCGATAAACTTTCCCTGTTACCCGTGAGACTGTATAGGCATCCTTTCTTTAATTACCACCACCTTTTATTAATTTGTTTTGAGTGGGAAGGGCGGATGGGATGAGACTTCAGCCGTAAAAAAAAAAGTAAATCCCGTTTTCTTGTTCTTGTTGCGTCAGCGAGTGGGCGGGTTGTGGGTGGGACCCCACAACCCGCCCACTCCTTCAAACAGGTGAAGTTGTCCATGAAATATTAAAAACCAGTCGAAGTTAAATATCAGTGGGCGGTGAGTACTGCGGTTTAATCATTTCTTGAAGCTGGCTCAAGGTTGTTGCTAGGTTGTGGTAGTTAAAGTTGGGTCATCCAGAGGTCGTGGTAGTTAAATAGGGAATCCAGAGGTCGTGATAGTTAAATAGGGAATCCAAAGGTCGCAGTCGTTAAGAGGTAATCCAGAGATGGTAGGTAAGAGGTTAATCCAGTGGTGGCAGTTAAGCGGCTGATCTAGAGGTGGTAATTAAACGATTGACCCGGAGTTGGTAGTTAAGTGGTTAATCCTAAGGTCGTGGAAGTTAACAGGTAGTCCAGTGGTCATTACACTTAGATTAATCCAGTGGAGGGAATTAAGCGGTTAGTCCAAAGGTCGTGGAAAAAATGAAATGAGAAATTTTCTCGCAACAATTAACGAATGCATCATTCGATCGATTTCAAACTTAAAAAAAACAAAAAACTTAGATTATTATTGAACTGTGTATTCGAACTGATTTTGGTCTTTATAGATCCCAATTTACTATATTTGATGACATTGGGATATTAGATTCCAAGGGATACATGTAAGTGAGGAATAACACTCGTGATTGATTTAACGGTATTAAACACTTGTGTCATACTCTGTATTGTATGTGTATCGAGGTAGAGAGGGCTGGGCATTCACTATGAGGTCGTTGTAGGGCGTATAAATTAATTATGAGGCCTCTGTAGGCAGTGGAGGTTAATTCTGAGGTAGGCAGTAGAAATTAATTGAGATCGTTGTAGGCAGTAGTAATTGAGGTGGTTGTAGGCAGTAGAGGTTAATTCTGAGGTCATTGTAGCTAGTAGAGGCTAATTCTGTGGTCCTTGTAGCTATTAGAGGTTAATTCTGAGGTCATGTTAGGTAGTAGAGGTTAATTCTGTTGTAGGCGACACAGAGGTTAATCCGAATTATGCAACCCGTCTCTGTTAGAAAGACGAATAACTTCCATCAATTTTCTCTTTAAATTTTCAAGAGATTTTACACTTTCTAGTTATTCATTTGCCTCAGTTATACCTCGCTAGCTCCTAGAAAATTCATCACATTATTCATGGGAGACAATTCTGACATCTTGATGACTGAGACTCATGTGCAACACTCGGGTATGTGCAACACTCGGGTATGTGCAACACTTAGGTATGTGCAACACTTGGGTATGTGCAACACTTGGGTCTGTGCAACAATCGGGTATGTGCAACACTCGGTTATGTGCAACACTTGGGTATGTGCAACAATCGGGTATGTGCAACACGGGTATGTGCAACACTCGAGTATGTGCAACACTTGGGTATGTGCTTCACTTTCTTGAAGGATATTGATGACTTTCTTGAAGGATATTGATGACTTTCTTGAAGGATATTGATGACTTTCTTGAAGGATATTGATTACTTTCTTGAAGGATATTGATGACTTTCTTGAAGGATATTGATGACTTTCTTGAAGGATATTGATGACTTGAAGGATATTGGTAACTTTCTTGAAGGATATTGATAACTTTCTTGAAGGATATTGATGACTTCCTTAAAGGATATTGATGACTTAAAGGATATTGATGACTTAAAGGATATTGATGACTACCTTGAAGGATATTGATGACTTCATAAGAACATAAAGGAGGAACTTCCTTAAAGGATATTGATGACTTCCTTGAAGGATATTGATGACTTCCTTGAAGGATATTGATGACTTCCTTGAAGGATATTGATGACTTCCTTGAAGGATATTGATGACTTCCTTGAAGGATATTGATGACTATCTTGAAGGATATTGATGACTTGAAGGACGTTGATGTTGACCTTGGAGGAGGGTCAAGGGAAAGGCGAGATGGAGGAGAGGAGGAGGAGGAATAATATGACCCCTTTTGGAGGAGGGGGAAGAGGAGGAGGCGACCCCGCCAGTGGGAAGGGGGACTGAGTCAGGGGTCACTGCACCTGGGCAGGTAATCCCAGCTACGCCAGGTGTGCCTGATACGCCTGACCTGTTACCTGTTACGCGTGACCTTTCTTGTTACCTGGTACCTGTGAGGCACGACACTGCCTCCTCTCTCACTAGGTTGCTTGCTACCTGTGTATGTGTGTGTGTGTGAGAGAGAGAGAGAGAGAGAGAGAGAGAGAGAGAGAGAGAGAGGAAGGCACAGGCAGAAACACA
Source organism: Cherax destructor (assembly GCA_009830355.1). Classification (NCBI taxonomy): domain Eukaryota; kingdom Metazoa; phylum Arthropoda; class Malacostraca; order Decapoda; family Parastacidae; genus Cherax; species Cherax destructor. The sequence goes on along the minus strand of WNWK01000411.1, from coordinate 328,108 downwards.
TACACACAAAGAAGTAGAAACACACACAGACAAAGACATAGAAGCAGACACACGAAGACACAGAAACAGACACGAAGACATAGAAACAGACACACGAAGACATAGAAACAGACACACGAAGACATAGAAACAGACACACGAAGACATAGAAACAGACACACGAAGACATAGAAACAGACACACGAAGACATAGAAACAGACACACGAAGACATAGAAACAGACACACGAAGACATAGAAACAGACACACGAAGACATAGAAACAGACACACGAAGACATAGAAACAGACACACGAAGACATAGAAACAGACACACGAAGACATAGAAACAGACACACGAAGACATAGAAACAGACACACGAAGACATAGAAACAGACACACGAAGACATAGAAACAGACACACGAAGACATAGGAACAGACACACGAAGACATAGAAACAGACACACGAAGACATAGGAACAGACACACGAAGACATAGAAACAGACACACGAAGACATAGAAACAGACACACGAAGACATAGAAACAGACACACGAAGACAGGCACAGACACAAAAACAGACACAGAAACACACACAAAGACACAGGAACAGAGACACAGAAATAAACACACAAAGACTCAGACACACAAATACATAGAAACAGACACACGAAGACATAGTATCAGACACACAAAGACATAGAATAAGACACACAAAGACACAGAATCAGACACACAAAGACACAGAATCAGACACACAAAGACACAGAATCAGACACACAAAGACACAGAATCAGACACACAAAGACACAGAATCAGACACACAAAGACACAGAATCAGACACACAAAGACAGAATCAGACACACAGACATAGAATCAGACACACACACACATAGAATCAGACACACACACACATAGAATCAGACACACACACACATATAATCAGACACACACACATAGAATCAGACACACACACACATAGAATCAGACACACACAGACATAGAATCAGACACACACAGACATAGAATCAGACACACACAGACATAGAATCAGACACACACAGACATAGAATCAGACACACACAGACATAGAATCAGACACACACAGACATAGAATCAGACACACACAGACATAGAATCAGACACACAAAAACATAGAATCAGATACACAAAGACACAGAAACAGACACAAACACACACACAAACACACACACAAACACACAGAAACAGACACAAACACACAGAAACAGACACAAACACACAGAAACAGACACAAACACACATAGAAACAATAAGAGAGAGACAGTGACACACAAAAACATAGAAACACGTACACACACACAAAGAAATACACACACACACACACACACACACACGTGTCAATATTAAGAACTCTCATTACCCTCACCACAAGCTAAGACAAATATGAGTTGCTGCAAGTATGTGTTGCTGCTGTTGCATGAAGCAGCAGCTGTGGAATCCGGATATAGATATGCAGTTTTATGTGTTCGTTGTTTGTTTGTGTGGATGTGGAGAGTGTAAACAATTCCAGGCTTCTGGAGTGGATTGTTGAGCAAGAGTGAAGTAGTTACGGGCCGCTGTGTACTCAACTATTTATATTCACCTATTTGTACTCACCTATTTGTACTCGCCTATTTGTTTTCACTTGTACTCACCTATGTGTGGTTGCAAGGGTCGAGTCGTAGCTCCTGGTCCTCTCCTCTTCGCTGGTCGGTACTAGGTCCACTCTCCCTGCTCCATGAGCTTTATTTAACGTTTCTGCCTCTCCCCCCCCCGAATTGTGTTCCGTGAGTTGTGTTCCCCGAATTATGTTCCTCGAATTGTGTTCCCTTAATTGTTCCTTGAATTATGCTCGCCGAGTTGTACCTATTGAGTCGTGTTTGCGTTGGTCGAGACTCGGCTCTTGGCCCCGCCTCATGAAACTACACTCGTCGGTATTATTGGTTCCTGGCTTCTTGGGACCTGTCATACCTATTTTTAAAACTGTGTATTGAGCTTGCCTCTACCTGAGCTTGCCTCGAGGCTGGGTCACAGACCGGGCCGCTGGGGCGTTGACCCCCCCCCCCGAAACCTCTCCAGGTATTCTTCAGGTATACCACTTCCTCGTCTAGCTATTCCAATTGTTTATCAGCCGACACTGACGTTTTTTCCGAACCTCGCTGTGACTCGCCTGTGTCTTTAACTTCCGTCTGTGGCCCTGAGCCCACATGCGGTACAGTCGCAACGAGGCGATCTTAAGAATGCAGAACAAGCCACATGGGGATGGCAATCTTTACCTCCGGATCTTTCGCACTCTCGTGCGTCGTCATGAGCTATGTGATGTTGCAAGGCTAGCAACAGATACGAGATATTCTCTGAGGTGAGGCAGGAGGGTATTAGCGGCGGTCGTGCCACAAAGCGGTACATGGCCGACGCTGATATCATCCTCTCTCTCTCAGCAATCCCAGCTTCCAGTTTGTCGACATGTGTCCCAGCACCACAGACAGTCTCAGCATCTCAGGAAACTGTCTCAGCATCTCAGTCTCCCAGCGGCTCTAACAGAGGTGTCACGAACAGTCTTCTAATTGTCGACTTGGGAAGCCACGCCAGTTAAAGACAGTCTTGTGTACTGTGGGAGAGTGAAGCACTGCCGTGAGAGAGAGAGAGAGAGAGAGAGAGAGAGAGAGAGAGAGAGAGAGAGAACGTTCTGTACCCTTCTCCAGAACATCACTTCATATGAGATCATTTATTCCTAGGATGACTCGAGTCTGGAACATGTTCCTACAACATAATGACATCAACGAAATAGTCATTTGATCAAATGAAACTGGTGGGCCCACAGATGGCTCCAACTTCATCCTGTTCCCTATTTATATGTCTCATAACAATGAAAAGGCTTCCAAATAAGTTGACGTAGGTAACAGCTCTTATATTGTAAATAAAGTTAGGGCCCTTAAACCTAACCTTGTAAAACCCTGTGTAAAAGAGAGAGAGAGAGAGAGAGAGAGAGAGAGAGAGAGAGAGAGAGGACGGGGAGGCTCAGGGAAGATGAGAAAAAAAGGGCTATTTGCCATTTCCTGCCTCTCACCTACTTTCTTTTTTTTCCTTTCCTCGATTTCTTCTCGTGCCATTATCTTCCCTCTCTCTTTTTTTTATTTATCTCTCTCCGTCTCTCATTTCTCTCATTCTGCATCTTGCCTACCGGAGGCAAGCACCTCCACATGCAGTGGTATGGGGGGAGAGGTGAAAGTGGTAAGTGTTTACTGGTAGGTGATGGGGATGGTGGTAGGTGATGGGGATGGTGGTATCTTTATACCTTTATCTTTGACCTTTGAAGAGTTTCGAGAGTTTCTCTACTCTCTTAGCCCGGCCATAGGCCAGGCTCGTCTGGTACTTGCCTGGTCAACCAGGCTGTTGCTGCTGGTGGTAGATAATGGGAATGATGGAGATGGTGTTAGGTGATGGTGATAGTGGTAGATGATGGGGATGGTGGATGGTGATGATGGTGATATTGGTAGGTGATGGGGATGGTGGTAGGTGATGGGGATGGTGGTAGGTGATGGGGATGGTGGTAGGTGATGGGGATGGTGGTAGGTGATGGGGATGGTGGTAGGTGATGGGGATGGTGGTAGGTGATGGGGATGGTGGTAGGTGATGGGGATGGTGGTAGGTGATGGGGATGGTGGTAGGTGATTGGGATGGTGGTAGGTGATGGGGATGGTGGTAGGTGATTGGGATGGTGGTAGGTGATGGAGATGGTGGTAGGTGATGGGGATGGTGGTAGGTGATGGGGATGGTGGTAGGTGATGGAGATGGTGGTAGGTGATGGGGATGGTGGTAGGTGATGGGGATGGTGGTAGGTGATGGGGATGGTGGTAGGTGATTGGGATGGTGGTAAGTGATTGGGATGGTGGTAGGTGATGGGGATGGTGGTAGGTGATGGGGATGGTGGTAGGTGATTGGGATGGTGGTAGGTGATGGGGATGGTGGTAGGTGATGGAGATGGTGGTAGGTGATGGAGATGGGGATGGTGGTAGGTGATGAGGATGGTGGTAGGGGGGGGATGGTGGTAGGGAAGGGGATGGTGGTAGGTGATGGGGATGGTGGTAGGTGATGTGAATGGTGGTAGGTGATGGGGATGGTGGTAGGTGATGGGGATGGTAGTAGATGATAAGGATGGTGGTAGATGGTGGTAGGTGATGGGGATTGTGGTAGGTGATAGGGATGGTGGTAGATGATGGAGATGGTGGTAGATGATGGAGATGGTGGTAGGGTGATGGAGATGGTGGTAGGTGATGGGGATGGTGGTAGGTGATGGGGATGGTGGTAGGTGATGGTGATGGAGATGGTGGTAGGTGATGGAGATGGTGGTAGGTGATGGGGATGGTGGTAGGTGATGGGGATGGTGGTAGGTGATGGAGATGGTGGTAGGTGATGGAGATGGTGGTAGGTGATGGGGATGGTGGTAGGTGATGTAGATGGTGGTAGGTGATGGGGATGGTGGTAGGTGATGGGGATGGTGGTAGGTGATGTAGATGGTGGTAGGTGATGGGGATGGTGGTAGGTGATGGGGATGGTGGTAGGTGATGGGGATGGTGGTAGGTGATGGGGATGGTGGTAGGTGATGGAGATGGTGGTAGGTGATGGGGATGGTGGTAGGTGATGGGGATGGTGGTAGGTGATGGAGATGGTGGTAGGTGATGGAGATGGTGGTAGGTGATGGAGATGGTGGTAGGTGATGTAGATGGTGGTAGGTGATGGGGATGGTGGTAGGTGATGGGGATGGTGGTAGGTGATGTAGATGGTGGTAGGTGATGGGGATGGTGGTAGGTGATGGGGATGGTGGTAGGTGATGGGGATGGTGGTAAGGGAAAAAAAATTCTTCACCCTGGCTAGGTCAAAACAGCTCTTTTTTTTTTTTTTCCAACATTTTTACAAATATTTTTTTTCTTTTGTGTTCCAAAATATTTTTCATTTCACTTTATTTTCCCAATTTTTCTCCAAATATTTTATATAAAAATATTTTCAACATGGAGGGTCTTTATTACCACCTCAGCTTCACTAAAAAACATTTTTTTTCATATATATTTTCATTTTTTTAAATATACTTTTTAAAATATCCTTCTGATATCCTTCCAGCTACTTCTAAAATTTTTAATTATTTTTTTGTTCATTTTTTAAAATAGGCTTTTTGGGGGGCGGGGGGTGTAATTTATATATGGGGTTAACTGTAGTGACTTTTTTTCAAGATTAAAATTCTGTTAAACAGTTTTGGCCAAATTTTGAACTTAAATTTTAAACTTATATTTTCTGTGTACTTTTTTTTTTTTTTGCTTTTATATCCAGTTATTTCATGTCCACATTGAGCCTACTCAGCCGTATCTGCTTCCTTTTTTATATATTTTTTTTTTCCAATAGTCTTTCCATATATATATATATTTTTTGTTAGTGTATCGACTCACTATGTGTTAAGTGGTTGTGTGTGTGTGTGTGTGTGTTAAGTGGTTTTGTGTGTGTGTGTGTGTGTGTATGTTAAGTGGTTGTGGGTGTGTGTGTGTGTGTGTGTGTATGTTAAGTGGTTGTGGGTGTGTGTGTGTGTGTGTATGTTAAGTGGTTGTGTGTGTGTGTGTGTGTGTGTGTATGTTAAGTGGTTGTGGGTGTGTGTGTGTGTGTATGTTAAGTGGTTGTGTGTGTGTGTGTGTACAACCGTGGCTACTCTCCTGTAGTTCACATTCTCTCTTGTCTGCTTTCCATTTTTGTTTTTTTTAGTTTTTCGTCCAATTTTATTTGGCAGTCGCCCCATAAGTGCTCATGGCAGTTCTTACTTGCTAAGTTTTCTGTTTGTTTTGTATTTGCTGTTATTTTTATTATTATTATTAATTTATTTTATTATTTTTATCATTTATTATTGTTATTAATTTGTTTTATTATTATTTATTATTATTATTAGTAGTAGTAGTAGTAGTAGTAGTAGTATATTCCCTTTTGAGCACTAAACTCTTAGGGATCATGCAGTGCCTGCGGAAGTAAGATGTGATCCCATGTATATTATTTTTTTAAATTTATAATATATATACATTGTGATCATATATACACATATAGTGAACACATATAGGTGTATTTTGTCCAGACACAGACAATATATAGAGCCCTGTGGGCAGCTGTCAGCTGTTGTATACAAGTGACTACCCACAGTCATCCAGAATACCTGGAACTCAGCAGGTGTGGTTGCTTGCTTTTCGAGTTCCACCCTTAATCTAGTCTCTAGTTTTTTCCCTCCCCTGAGGTAAACTCCCCTGAGGTAAACTCCCCTGAGGTAAACTCCCCTGAGGTAAACTCCCCTGAGGTAAACTCCCCTGAGGTAAACTCCCCTGAGGTAAACTCCCCTGAGGTAAACTCCCCTGAGGTAAACTCCCCTGAGGTAAACTCCCCTGAGGTAAACTCTCCTCCTGGGTGAACTCGCCCGTTTTGATAAATTAAGACACAAGTGCAATATTCTTCTTTATATAAGACTCATGAAGCCACTGTGGGGCGAAACGTTTCCCCAGGAAAGATACCCAAGTGTTGCATATGTCTAATTTATGAACTTGTCGGTTCTCTGAGCCATTTGTCTACATTCACCCGTTTTAACTACTGTCAGGTGTTATTGCCACAGCGAAACGTCTACCAATTCAAATTTAGGTTAGATAAATACAAGAGTGAGAGGGGTTGGATTTAAGCGGGACTTTGCACATGAGGTAAAAGGGGTATCAAAGCTTATTGCGTAGGTAGCATTGAAAGTGGGTTGGGCAAATGTTTTTGTTAGTGGGTTTGGGTTTGAGAAGGACTTGCCTAGTATGGGCATGTAGGCCTGCTGCAGTGTTCCTCCTTAAAGATACCCAGATATTGTACACGTGTATAATTTTTCATATTGTCGGTATTGTATACTATTCATATACCACCAGAGGTGAAAATTAATTTAGATCAAGTTCGAGGAAGTTTCTCAGGTCCTCGGCCCTTCGTATCTCCTCAGGTCCTCGGCCCTTCGTGTCTCCTCAGGGTTATACTTGTTTGCAGTAATTTAGGTTTAAGCAACTTATTGTTAGTCGACAAAACTGAAATATACACAAAAATAACCCGCACATAGAGGAGCTTACGACGACGTTTCGGTCCGACTTGGTCCATTTACTTTTTTGGGGGAGGGGATCGTTTTATCTTGATTAACCTCCCATAGCTTTTTTTTTTTTATTTCTCCTCACCCCAGTTTCTCTCAGCCAGTTGTGACATAAACAGTGACGTTACAGATACACGAGTGGAAAGAGCTTGGTTTGATAAGTACCTGAGGTACTGAAACTAATTCTTGGAAAGCTTTGGGAAAAGGCTGGACAAGCGGGTGTGTGGGAATGGTTAGTTTAGAGAAGAACTTGCCAGGTTTGGGCCAGTAGGTCTGCTGCCGTGTTCCTTCATTCTTATGTTCTTACCTCCTGTTCAGTGAGCCTTCCTCAGCCGCTGACCTCATGTACGGTGATCCTACCACGGCCGCTGAACACTTGTATGTTGACGTCACTGCATGCAGTGACGTTGTCACGCCAACCAACCTTTTAAGAAACTACATACTGGTCTGTTAGTGTTACTCATAGAATCAGGAGCACCTCAGCGATGGTGACTCACCAATATAGTCTTGAAGACCATGTCTGTGTATGTCAATAGTGCTGGCCGCCGCCGCCGCCGCACAGTTTCACACTGGCCACACCTGGGACATTTCTTACCCTATGGACGAGAATAATAGTGGTCAGTTATTAAGGTAGATCCTTATCACTATAGTTGAAGAATTGAGACACTTATGAAACATAAGTGTTTCAATTCTTCAACTTGCCGGTTTTCAAAACCATTTATCTTATCACAGTAGTGCTGTATGACGAAGTCATACTAGTCTTCAAGATGTTATGCAAAGATACTATTTTATGTCCTCTTTCAGTGATGTCTCGAGGAATATTCAAAGAAATAGGGAAAGGGAATATTACGATAGTATGAAAGATTGTGTCCTACTTTAGTATGGGATGGTTTTGGAGTCTCTATATTTAGTCCCCTCGTATTCGACTGAAGAAGCCTTCTGTGTAGCCGAAACGTTTGGAAATAAAGATACGCTAACTGTTGCACATGTTTCTTACTGTATACCATTACTATAAAGGCGGTGGTGGTGATGGTAGTGGACAGTGAGGCGGTTGTGATGGTGGTGGTAGCTACGGTCCATGAACTGTGGCATCCCTGCTAGTTTTTGTGGTAACTTCTCCCAGCAGTAGCAGGAAGATGAGCAGGAGGAGGATGCGCTGAAGGAGGGAAAGGGGGGGGGGGAGAACAAGCGGAGGAGGAGGGGACAGGAGAAAGATGAGGCTAGGAGGAAGATTTTTTTTTTTTTTCATCTTCACTCCTAAAGGGGAATTGGGAGCGCGAGTCATGCTGTGAGGGAGAACATGCCACCATGACACTACGTATCAACCAAAATAGTTAGACACGAAAACGGTGGCGTCATCACTGTCCCCTGGCTGCTTCACAGACTCTCACTACCCTTACAAATTTCATTTATCTTGTGGCAAATCCTTCCTGTTTGTTTTATTTTGTTTTGCTTCCAGTCTTCACTCAAATATGTTTGCGATGTTCGTGTATATTTGCAACATATGAGAATCTTTCTTGAAGAAACGTTTCGCTACTGTGTGGCGAAAGGTTGCATAAGTGTCTCAATTTTCAACTTGTCGGTTTTAAACCATTTATCACATATTTCTATATTCTTGTGCTCTTCTACATTCTTCGACTTTAGAACATTCTCCTACGTTCTTAGATACTACCACATTCTCATACATTTAGATACCACTATAATTTAATGTCAGGTTTAACGTGGTGTTAAACATCTCTTGCTAAACGCTTCTTATATTTGTCCTCAAATTCTACTTCGTTAAATTAGGTTAAGTTAATTTAGGTTAGGTTAAATTAACCTATAAAGACATATCCTTGACCACAGATAAAAAAAAAAAAGACCGTGATACGTCTGACAACGAGGTGACTTGAGGAAGAATAAGAACAAACGAATGTAGGAACACTGAAGAAGGCCTACTGACCTATACTAGGCACGTCCTTCTTAAACATTTGCTTCAGTACCTCAGGAAACCTTGAATTCTAGACGTATATACTTTAAGGTGCGAGCATAGGCTGAAGATAGTGTAGTGCGTGTTATTTTCCTCACATAAGTGTTAAACCACAATTATGCTAGAAAATAACGTCACATCTCCAATAACACAACAACGACAAATAACGTATTGAGAACTGTACAAGTAATAACACAACCAAAAAATACGACACACGACAACAACAGCCTTCACCTCTTCTCGGTCTACTGCCTCTGAAGTCTAAACCTCCTGTCCTAGTGTACCGACCCGAGTACTGCCTCTGAAGTCTAAACCTCCTGTCCTAGTGTACCGACCCGAGGTGGTGGGTGAGGTGACAACCTCACCGCTCCCTGTCTTAAAAATCTGGTTTGGACCCCCAGTTTCCTTACTGGGTCCGGATCAATTATCAAGATGCCCTCCAGGTTAGGTCACTGATCGGTTATCGCTGGCTTGGTTGGCATACCAGATGGGACAGCAGGGTTTTGTAATCCTTCCTCTCCACTCCCCTATCCCTTTTACAGGCTCCAATCACCTTGCAGAGTGATTAGTGCAAAGGTCGTTCTGGATAACTGACCTCTTGAGGCAGGTTCGTACTTGACACTTAACCTTCACGGAGAATTCAGGCCGGTTGATTGTCCTCAGGGAGGATCTAGGCTGCTTTTATTGTCTTCATTGTGGGTTTAAAATTGGACATATTGCAGTAATACTAATATTATTGTGGAATCTTTGCAGGGGTCAATAGAAGTAAATAAAACACGTCTTGGAGGACAATAACAATAAAATAAATCTGCTTTGAAGAACAAAATCCAGCGACGTATTTCATCAGTTAATATATCAAAGTGTTAAACCTGCTTTCGGTTTAAAACAAAAGACTCTCATCAACTCATTGGTCGTATACGATACCGATAAGCTCGTGAATAAAACACATGTTAAACACTTTGATATCTTGACTGATGAATTACGTCGCTGGATTTTGTTCTTCAAAACAAGACGTGTTTTATTTACTTCTGTTGTCCTCTGCAGTGGGTTATAAGTTAGCTTCGTGACCTGCAAGGCTGAAGTTACGACTGAAGATTCCTCTTCTGATTCTGCGTTATTTGCGAATTCTTTCAGCCACGGTGTTGTGACTTGTATTCTTCATTACACGTCTTGCCTCCGAGGTGGGGTAATTTTTGTGTGTGACACAGCAGCATTCCTTTGTCTTCCTGTTACATGCCGACCCTTCAAGGCTCCTTCCTCCTTGACGAGGTGAATACTGTCAGGAAGGAAGCAGTTTTCCAGGGAAGGAGGGAGGGAGGGAGGGAGGGAAGGAATTTCTGAAGGAGATGTATAGTTTTCTGTTTTATAATTGCGCTGTGGACGATCATCCATAATAATGACACCAGCGCCGACACATTCCACCATTACCACCAAAACATACCTTTCTATCACCACCACATACTACACACCATCACCACTACCATATACTATGCACTGCCACCACCACATACTACACGCCAGCACCACCACCACCGCCACCACCACATACTACACGCCATCACCACTACCACATACTATGCACTGCCACCACCACATACTACACACCAGCACCACCACTACTACCACATACTACACACCAGCACCACCACTACTACCACATACTACACACCATCACCACTACTACTACCACATACTACACACCATCACCACCACTACTACCACATACTACACACCATCACCACCACTACTACCACATACTACACACCACCACCGCCACCACCACATACTACACACCATCACCACCACTACTACCACATACTACACACCAGCACCACCACTACTACCACATACTACACACCAGCACCACCACTACTACCACATACTACACACCATCACCACCACTACTACCACATACTACACACCATCACCACCACTACTACCACATACTACACACCATCACCACTACTACTACCACATACTACACACCATCACCACCACTACTACCACATACTACACACCACCGCCACCACCACATACTACACACCATCACCACCACTACTACCACATACTACACACCATCACCACCACTACTACCACATACTACACACCAGCACCACCACTACTACCACATACTACACACCAGCACCACCACTACTACCACATACTACACACCATCACCACCACTACTACCACATACTACACACCAGCACCACCACTACTACCACATACTACACACCAGCACCACTACTACTACCACATACTACACACCATCACCACCACTACTACCACATACTACACACCATCACCACTACTACCACATACTACACACCATCACCACTACTACTACCACATACTACACACCATCACCACCACTACTACCACATACTACACACCATCACCACCACTACTACCACATACTACACACCAGCACCACCACTACTACCACATACTACACACCAGCACCACCACTACTACCACATACTACACACCATCACCACCACTACTACCACATACTACACACCAGCACCACCACTACTACCACATACTACCCAGCACCACACTACTACCACATACTCACACCAGCACCACCACTACTACCACTACTACACATCAGCACCACCACTACTACCACATACTACACATCAGCACCACCACTACTACCACATACTACACACCAGCACCACCACTACTACCACATACTACACACCAGCACCACCACTACTACCACATACTACACACCAGCACCATCACTACCACCACATACTACCACACCACACACCACTACTACACGCACATACTACACTACCACAGCACCACCACTACTACCACATACTACACACCACACCACCACTACTACCACATACTACACACACACACCACTACTACCACATACACCACACATCTACCACCACCACCACTACACCACACTACTACACACCACACATCACCACACCACACCACACTCACCACCACTACTACACCACATACTACAACCTACACACCACACACATACACCACCACCACCACATACCACCACACATCACACCAGCACACTACCACCACAGCCACCACACTACCACCATACTACACACCAGCACTCACACCACCACACTACACACCCACACATCACATCACACACCACACATCACCACACTTTACTACACATCACACATCACTACACATCACACATCACTACACATCACACATCACTACACATCACACCACATCACCACCAGACTTTATATCTTCATCTTTCTCTACGTGAGAATGAAGACATCATCACGTTGGAATGTCTTGGCCTCATGTGTTTGCCTCTGTAGTTGGGTATTAAACGTGACTAATTGGTTGTTGTCTTAGCGAATGGTGCAGTCAACTGCTTGTTAAGGCAGTAGGTGGCATAGCCAACTACTTGTTAAGGCAGTAGGTGGAATAGCTAACTGCTTGTTAAGGCAGTAGATGACATAGCCAACTGCTTGTTAAGCTATAACATGTATAGTTAACTGCTTAATGGGTTAACTGCTATGGTGCTGGTAGACAGGAACCAGTAATTAGTAGTCTTTGTTGAGGTCACAGGTAATTAAGGTCGCTTGTTTGACTATATGTGAAATATATCAGTGTATACTTCTCCCCTCACTCTGCTGACCCCTTCATCACGCTTACCCCCTCTGCTGACCCCTTCAAGCTTCCCCCTCACTCTACCCTCTACCTCATCTAGATAATCATGATTGTTCTCAAAAATTGAAATAGAACGTTATCAGCAGAGAGCTTCAGTGTTGACTGAAAAGTTCTGTGTTCTCTGCTGTTCTCTGTGTTTTCTCCTCTACACATCCGACCATCCTGTCGTCCCGTACCCCAGCATTGCCAGTGCTTCACCCCCGATACTTCCCTCGCAATCCTCCCTCATCCTCACCCATTCGTGAGTCCAGGATGAGGAGTCACCTTCCCTCCCCTCTTCCCATCCCCCCTTCAATAACATAAAGGTAGCAAGACCTTCCCCAACTCCTCCCACACCCCGACCACTCCCACACCCCGACCACTCCCACACCCCGACCACACCCCAACCAATCCCACACAACCACTCCCACACAACCACTCCCACATGTTCTTGCTTGTCGGAGAAAAGCTAAACACGTGGATTCTCATTCTCTTTCTCGTGTTCTGCTTGAGGATCTTGTTTTCTTGTCTTCACGCTTTGTAATTTCTGTTGAATTCTTCACATACTTCTTTCTTGTAATTATATTGATTCTTCACTCACACCCATCTCCCCCCATCCCCACTTAAAGCCCTGTTATCTTGCTTTATCATATCTGCAATCATGTTATCTCGCCGACGCTCCTCGTATGCATAAACTTACGGGTTTGGAACGTTTGTCTGTATTAAACTTGTTCTCTCTTTCTCTCGTGCCCTAGTGGGAGAAGTTGCCACAGCCTTCAGTACTACATGCCCAGTACAAACCTATCAGTCAAAACTACTGTGCCCAGCCAGGTACAAGGTTTGGTGAGGGAGGACAGGAGCAAGATGTTGCCCGGGACGCTCGCTACCTCACTCTACACTCGCAGATCGTCATGCAAATTGCGTAGATGAATGGATGGAGGACACTCTGAGGGCAACACGTTCCTGATGTTTATTCAGTAACTGCATCAGGACGATATTGATAACTTGGCAACAGACTTTAATATTAGTAGCAATGGTAGTAGAGGACTGTGATAGTCACAGCAGGACTAGTAGTAACGAGAAGCAGAACCACTAGTACACATGGCACTGTGAGTGGTAGTGGAGTAACACCAAGTACTTTAAGACAGTAACTGAGTTAACTTAGTGTAGGTAGTTGTAGCCCCATGTCTGCCATCTCAGTTCCATCACTCCTGTAAATTTCAGTATGGAGAGTAGGGACAGAGCCTCAATCTTCTTTTTCGTAGCCTTCACTCATACACTTAGTAGACGATAGTCCTTAATCTAGGTACAAATAACTAGTTCTTTTAAGCAGACAGTCTTGACGTGGACCTCCAGTTCCTATATCTGTTATTCTTATGTATTCTATTTACTCTCAGATTCATTCTCTCGATCTATTTTTTTCGTCTTCTCCTCCTGTTCTTCCTCCTCCATCAGTATCTTTTAGTGTGCCTGCTTGGTTAGAGTTCCTAATTTTTGACTGTCATATATTTGTGTTGTAGAAGAGGGAAAACTCTGTGAGGAACAAAATAATGTTTTGTCTGTGTCTTGGTGCACTAGAATTCACTCATACACACACACACACACACACACACACACACACACACACACACACACACACACACACACACACACACACACACACTCTGAGGAGCACATCAACCAAATAAATGCTGCAGAAAACGCGCGTATGGCAAATCTAAGAATAGCTTTTCGACGTCTAAGTAGGAAGTCATCCACGACACTGTACACCGTGTACGTCAGGCGCATGTTGGAGCACGCAGTACCGGTATGGAACCCACACCTGGTCAAGCACGTCAAAAAATTGAGAGGTTAAGGGAACTCAACCTGACGACACTGGAGGCCAAAAGGACTAGGGAAGGGGGGATACGATAACGACGTACAAAATACTGAGAGGAATTTACAAGGTAAACGGAGAGAATGTTTCAGAGACGGGAAATAGGAACAGGAAGGCACAGCTGGAAGTTAAAAAAAAATCATACGAGTCATGAGGATGTTTGGAAGTATTTCTTCAGCCTTAAGAGTTGTCAAGAAGTGAAACAATCTGGAGATTTGAACCACTAAGAAACAGACGGGGAGAATAAGACCCACATGTTGGGACCTGGAACGGAAGGGCGAAGATGATCGAGGTGGTGATGGAAAACATTGTGTAAGTTTGGGACAGAGAGAGAGAGAGAGAGAGAGAGAGAGAGAGAGAGAGAGTGAGTGAGAGAGAGGTATGTATGTATGAACGTATGAACGCTTTCATCAAAAGTACATGTGATGTAGGCGAAACAGAGACTATGGAAAGGAATGTGGGTGGACGTGTATATCAAGACGACCTTCATGTGCTGCGGACAAAGTCCAGGTGATGTCAGCGTCATAACACTAAGTTAGAAAGTTGTTCATCGGTGGAACTCAAGGCTACACTTCCGTAGCAGATTGTGGGAGGATATGTACGAGATTGTAACTATCTATAAGGAAGGGATGACATCACGGATCAGATAGGAAACAAAATGGCAGACTATCACAGTGTATTGATTCAGTGAATGCTCTCGTGGACATCGTTTCTAGACGTACACGCACAGGGAAGGTCGATGTCAATGATGCTGTAGCTCTAACGAAACAGTTTTTCATGAGTGTGAGACAAACTGACCTGAGGAAAAAGATTTTCACAACTAAATCTCCTACTCTGGATTAACGAAAATCATAAGGCGATATGATCGCGCCATTCAAAATACTCTATGTATAGACAGAATGAGGCAGATTTTTCCCAGATAACGAACTACAAAGGCACAAAAAGGAAACTATACACTTAGCTGCAGAGACATAAGGAAACATTTTCACCTACCAGCAAAATCAGAGCAATGACTGAAGAAGAATCTTAAGCTAATTTACAAGCGCCCGAGAGCTACAGGGCAAACTAGCATGCTCAAATTAAGGCACTTAATTCACGTCAGTCAGACGAAAGATAAAAGGCTGGCCCAGGAGCTGCAGCATAACCCGGCGTACTCAAACAGGCAACAGCAAATGAGTAATAATACGCGCACACCTTCTCTCACCTTTTTCGGGAGTTGGCTGTGACGTATGATCTCATCCGACATACTTAACTTACGTGTTATTGCGAAATTAGTTTCGCTACAAGATTGTAAAATACCTCGACCACCAGTTCTTGCTGCAGATGATTTGCATGTGTTGTTCACTGCCATTACTTGCAGCTGTGTTATGGTGGTCGGGAAGGAGGGAGGGTTGGAGGTGTGAGTGATGGTCAGGGAATGGAGTTGGGGTGAAGGGTTGCAGGTGAGGAGTGGAAGGGAGTGGGAACAAAAAGAGGAGTTGCGGGACTGGTCTTGGTAGGTTTTAATAGTTAAGCAGTCGCTAGTGTTGGGTTGTAATGTAATTGTCTGGGTGGTGATAGTTGCTGAGAAGATGGTGGAGCTATTTGTTGAGCTTAGTTACTACCTGGTCCACAACCAGGCTGTTACTGCTGGCAGCATGTGGTCCAACCACAGCCCCGCTGATCCGGCACCGACTTTAAGTATCTGCCCAGCTCCCTCTTAAAGGCAGGCAGAGGTCTATTGGTAATTCCCCTTATGCCTGATGGGAGGCTGTTAAACAGTCTTGGACCCCGGACACTTATTGTGTTTTCTCTTACAGTACCAATGACCTGCCCAGTTTTTTGCTTTCGTAGGGAGTGATTTCTGTGTGCTGATTCGGGACCATTCCTTTTAGGATTTTCCAAGTGTAGATTATGATGTATCTCTCTCGCCTTCGCTCAAACGAGTACAAGTCAAATGCTTCCAAGCGTTTCCAGTAGTTGAGGTGTTTGACGGAACTTATATGTGCAATAAAGGTTCTCTGTACATTCTCTACATCTGCAATTTCACCTGCTTTGAATGGAGATGTTAATGTACAGCAGTATTCCAGCCTAGAGAGAACAAGTGATTTAAAAAAATTATCTATGGCTTGGCATCTCTTGTTTTGAATGTTCTCATTATCCATCCTATCCTTTTCTTCGCAGATGTGATAGTTGCACCGTTGTGATATTTGAAAGTGAGATCCTCAGACATTACAACTTCCAGGTCCTTCACATTACTTTTCCGCGCTATTGTATGATTAGGTTGGTTGATTAGATTTGGTTGAGATTAGGTACTGGTGAAGTTCATTTATATGGGCTCTAATTCAGACACTGTTGAGCCACATTTGATGCTCCCAGCTGTGTATACACATGGTTGCCAGTTACTTCTTAATTGTTTGAAGGATCATCGCCCCTGTGGCCCAGTTTGATTTACTCCTGGTCTCATAATATATAGAAGAAGGGAAATAATAGAGGGTTAGCAACCAAGAAACACAGAAGAGAGTAAGATGTATACTGAATGTAAGTCGATTTGGTTGAAATTAAAATTCCCTATGCTACATTATCGTGTCATGAAGCCTTAACAATTTCGTACCGAAGAAGTCTGTCTCGGTTGGTCGCTTCCCACATTCGTGGGGTCGGTGTGTAACAATTTAAATAGATTTTTTCCTGTCTTAGAATTTCTACGAAAAGACATTTTGTGTCTGTTTCTTCAGCCATTATGTCTGATTTTACTCAGCTGTTCAGGTGTTCTCGGACATATAGCTACCACCCCCCACCCCGCTTCCTGTTATGACTGGCACCGTGGAAACACGCATACCCTGGATGTGGCATTTAGCAAGCACGTCCACACTCTTCAAATTAAGCCACGTCTTAGTGCAACAACGACAGCCACGTTTCCTGAAGAGGCAACGAATCTCAACTTGTTCACCTGGTTTCTAGAACTGCAACTATTTACATAATAAGCGAGTTGTGTATCTTGTCCCCTTTCATCCCTGCCACTCGTCCATGTCTATTGTCATCATCACTCACTGTTGCTGAATGACTTTCTTTTCCGTCGCTTTACTTAATATTAACTGGCAGTTTTACTTTACTCACTGATAGCTTTAACTTCTAAAATCCATAATATCACAATCTTGATAATTCTGCCTAAAAATGTCGTATCTTTTCCTACAAACATCAGTAAGCTATTTTTTTTATATAGTTTTAAGACGATGCACTACAGCAACAACAGCCTCCACGCCCGAACTAGATAATGTTACCTTTGCTCTAGATAAATTCAACCCCCATCCTTGGGATACCTGACATTCCTGCCACAGAAGTGGTCTCATCCAGCAGTTAACAGTACTGCAATATCCTCACAGTGCTTGTCCCGACAATTGTTCTGGACATCCAACGACAACACAGAAAAATGCCGAATATGACAGGGTTCACTCCCTTCCTAATTGTATCTGTCGCTTTCCTGCACCTGCTAGGCAGGTGCTCTCATGAATTGTTAAAACTCAAATACAGAGAAACGTTGTCTTAATGAAACCACGTTCTTTAACCTATCTTCATGGGCTAGTAAAATTTATTATTATTATTATTATTAGGATACGTTAATCCCGTGGCTCTACAGCGTCCAGAAAATGGAAGACAATTAGATTTGATCTAAGAAAGATGAAGGTTGCTTCAATTTGTTTCATGAAGAGGCCTTCACCAGCATCAACACCCCCATCCCTTACCTCTTGAATGATGATGACGTTGAGAATGTGTTTAGGGCAGAGGGCGTTGGTAATGTGAAGGCACTCCTCCTCCTCCTCTTCCTCTTACTCCTCTTCCTCCTTCTCCTCCTCCTCCTCCTCCTCCTCCTCCTTAGTTTCTTCGTCACGAACTTATGTTTTTTTCATCAGCTGACCTCTCACTGGCTCCGAAAGGAGGCGCTCCCGAAGGAGGGGGGCTTCTGAAATAGAGGCTCCCGAGGGATGGGCTCCGGAAGGAGGTTGGGTGATGTAGAACTGAGGGTACTGACAGAGACCCCCGTGTCACTTCCTAATTGCACAGCATTATATTCAGGCTGCGACCCTGCCCTTCAGGGAAGGTATGTTGATGCTGGTGATCATCTGACCCAGAGGAATTGTATCAGACTTGATTACCTCCCATTCCCCAAGGGTTGCATGACCTCCGAGGGCTGCGGTGCATGCGTTCGACTGGTTGACGATGGCATCAACCAAGAGTTCTGGTCAGGGGGCCCGGCCGCGGGGGGCGGTGATCCCCGAAATCGACTTCAGGTAACCTTTAACCCTGGCGATATAATCAGACTGTGAACGCACGTAGTACGAACAAACTGCGTTCTCTGTCGTTTCAGAAACATAGACTGACTAGAATTTTTAAGGCTAAGAAAAATGAATTGTGGGCCTGGCCCTTTCGTCTCGTTTTTGTTGTTGCATTTTTTTTATTCTTTGCAATGGAATAATTTTGAGGGGAAGACTGTCTTCAGTCTTGGGTCGTAGTTGTGCAGTATGCAACTGACACATTCACGCGTAGACGAGAGAGATGGGTAAACATGTTCTTTTTTAAACTCTATGAAGATGCCGGTCTTATTCGAGAGAGAGAGAGAAGTGTCTGTCATGAGAGAGAGAGAGAGAGAGAGGGGGAGAGAGAGAGAGAGGTGTCATGAGAGAGAGAGAGAGAGAGAGAGAGAGAGGGGGAGAGAGAGAGAGAAGTGTCTGTCACGTTGTTGGATTTTGTGTTGGAAGTGGAATTCAAAAAGAGGAAAAGATACGCGGCGAGTGGCTCCTTGAAGACAGAAAAAAAGACATTTACGGTGAAACATTCCCTCAGTGGAAGATATATTGTACATGTTTTTTTTTTCGGCAGACTCGCATTTTTCCATTATTTTTCTCTCTTAATTTTTCTGTTATTTTTTTCCCTTAACTTCGTCTCCTCTTTCTTATTTTCCCCCGCAGTGCCAAAACCTCTTATCAAATTCTTACATTTTTATTATTTGTATTTCCAAATAGTTGTAAAGACATATATATATATATATATATATATATATATATATATATATATATATATATATATATATATATATATATATATATATATATATATATATATATATTATATAATATATATTTATATTTATATTTATATTTTAAGGTTATACTTTTTTGCTCGTTAACACTTCCTTGAACATTGGTGGTTTTGAAGAATTTGTATCCCATCTGTTGAGAAAAAACCTGCGGGAGGAGTAGTGTGTTCCTGGGCGCTGTATGTCATTGGAGGTGTTGCCTTCAGGTCGTTGACGTGAGCAGAATCTTTGGGCAAAACTACTGGCGGAGGAGACTATGTTGCTGGTGTGTTCCCTGGTCACTGACCCGGCCTGGCTGGGGGTGGTCCACACACAACTACACACATCCAGTCTTATGCCTATCCTTACACCCTTCCTTACACCCATACTTACATCCATACTTACATCCATACTTACATCCATTCTTACACTCATTCCTACATTCATCCTTTGATTCTTACACCTATCCTTCACATAAACCTTTCACCCATCCTCACGCCCACTCTTACACTTGTCCTTACTCATTCTTACACCCCTCACACCCACCCTTACTCTCTCATCTTTGCCACACTCACCCCTCACTCACACACCTTCATGCATTTTTATTGTGGCTGGGATCATGTACCATGGTTGTACAGGGTGTTGGCTGCCTCATTCACCTTTCGTTCTCACCTCTCACACCTGACCATTACTTTCGGTGTTTGCACCTCATTTACGCTTGTTGGGGACGCACCTTGTCTCACACGAGTGATGAGTGTTTGTGCGCCTTTGTGTATGTCTTTATCTGTCGCAGGTTCATTAGTCGTGTCTGTGAGTGCCGGGAGCTCCCTGCATCCTGACACTCGCATACATCTCCTGTACTTATCACCTTGTCGGTTTCACGCCACTAAAAACAGGATTTATTTGTTTGGCGATAATGGTAATTGATTATGTGACTGTCTCTCTCTTGTCTTACAGCGATCTTGGTTAAATATGGCGACTTTAGAGATTACGTTTTATCGTGTCTTGGTCTGCATCATCCGAATTCACAGCCATGAGGCATTAGGGATGTTTGTTTACACCTGCCATATTTATCAGTAGAAACCTTTGTCCTGAGGGGATTTCGGAATAAGTATTCTTATTCGGTTTGTATCAACGGGCCGGCAGGAAAGTGGAATTCAAGCGTCTAATCGGCGATCTTCTCTTGTGTCCTCTTGCAGAAGGAGATTCCCAGCCGAGATTGGAAGAGCGGCCGACAGAGGGCAGCGTGGGGGCTGAGCCAATCACCACCATCCCTCAGCATCCTACTGACCAATCAGCGAGCGGGGATAATGCCCTCCCAAATTCCAATACAGGCAAGTTTCTCTTTTATTTTTTTGTCACCTTTTTATGGTCTTCGTGGATCGTTTCCATTCGATTTTCTGCAGAGTGGAATTAATATTGGTTAGTAATATTATGTAACAAAAATGATGGAGAATGGATACGACACGCAGGTTTGTGACGAAATTGGATTAGACGAGGATAATAATAATAATAATAAGGCAACGTGTGAGCGCTTTCTTTGTTACTCCTTGGTGGTTATGTGGGAAATTCTGGTACTGACGGCAGTTTTACGACATAGAACTCTACCACGGGTGGGACCTACCAGCACAGGTGACAACTGCGAATATATACATGGGAACTTGTTTTGATCATCCACTGTGTATATTGCAAACTCTTAAATGTGCTTGTAACCATGCCAGGGAACGGCTTCTGCAACATCCTTCAGTCTGTTTACATTGCAAGTTGTTGTTGTGTCTTAGTAAATTATACATTTACTTACTCAGGCTTCTAATTTCCCGTGAATTTCAAATTCAGCACCGGTATATAAATGTTAATATTCAATGCATCACAGAGACAGGCTGTTTCAGCAGAGCACTTTCTCTGGCTAATTTCATCAACCTTATCTTGTTGGAATAAGTCAAAGTGAGTGTGTGTGTGTGTGTGTATGTGTGTGTGTGTGTGCGTGCGTGTGTGAAATACCAAAGTGAAAATAGGAAATAAAACCTAAGTGCTTTCATGTGCTCACACATCTTCACATATCTGAAGATGTGTGTGTAAGCATGTGAAATCGCTCAGGCTTTATTTCCTATTTCCACTGATTTTTTCATATTTGCAATCACATGGGGTTGCATAGCTACTGACGACGCACGAGTGCGTCGTCAGGAGCTATGCAATGTTGCAAGACAGCAACAGATACGAGGGAAATTCTCTGAGGCAAGTCAAAAGGTATCACTGGTAACCAATCTATCTGTTTGCGCATATATATATATATATAATTATTATTATTATTATTATTATTATTCAGTAATCACGAAGAAGCGATAAAAAATGCAAAACAACCACGGAGGGAGTTGAATGATAGCTCTAGTCCTTTCATTGTAAACAACCCTGCCGGTGTGTTTACAACCACATGTGTAAACAAAGGTGATATTTACTCTCCCTCGAGAGGGTGCGACTGGTCCACTGATATCAACAAGTCATAGGAATAAGACACCTATGTATTGATCAACACATTAACAAACGTTTTCCCACGAGTGCTTTCTTCACTATTATACCTGAAGAAGGTATAATAGTGAAGACAGGACAAGCTTCAATCCACTGCAGGGGTATACACAATTCCTTGTAATGACTGCAGCAAATTATACGTCGGCGAAACATCCAGAGACCTCCAAACACACATTTCAGAACACCAGTACGCAGGCAGATCTGACGACTCAAGAAATGCCTGTGTTCAACACCGAAATTTACACAACCATTTAATCAACTACAGAAACGCAAGACTCATCGCCAGAGAAGACAACACTCAATACCGAAGAATCCTGGAATCATCACTTATCTGTGTATCCAACAACTTCAACCAGAACAACGGCTTCTACAACATAGCTGAACCTATTGCCAAGAAACGTCTTGGCGAAACGTTTCCTTAATAAATGTCTTGATCAGTGCACACATCTCTTCCACCTACAAAGAGGAGCGACTTTTCTTCCTAAGGCAACTGACTCTGCAGTTAACCTCAACAAAGGGTAACTAGTATTTATTATGTTACTGGAAGGGCACCTCGAGGAGGGTACTGTCTAATAAATGCATCTTCAATAGAGGGAAAGATGAGGTAATCCTGTCAGTAACAAGAGCAGTTCGTGCAGCTTATGGAATTGAATACCACTTACTGTCGAGTAAATGCATCTTAGAAAGAGAGAGAGAGAAGGTAATCTTATTGTCTGTAATGGTGTAATTCGTGCAGCTTATGGGATTCAATACTAATTATTGGTATGGAATGATGCCGCCAAGTGGTTTAAGGCACGTCAGTAAACACTAGGACATGCTAGAAGACGTTTCGGTCCCGAGACCTTGATCAAGGTCCCAGGACCGGAACGTTTTCTTATAAATATGTCCTAGTGCTTGTTCACGTGTCTAATTTTAAACTAGTGCGCTGTTATGGTTATCCATGTGCATCTGTTTTTTACGTCTAGATTCTAGATGTCTGTGTTTACGTGTAGACATCCGTGTCTGTTTACGTTTAGACATTTGTCTGTGTTTCCGTCTAGACAATCTTTGTTTACGTCAAGAGACGTTGCAATGCCTTGTTTATTACCATTTTCACTCTCTTCAAGAGGAATGCCATGATGGAGAGCTCTTGATCCAATGAATTGGTCCCAGTCTTATCTTCCTTGGGTTCACAACTGAATGCCTCTCATTCCCCAGGCGCTGTGTGTGACCCCCGTATGGGTTTAGCGCTATAATACTCTCAGCATTTGATGTTTAATGATCGTGTTCTGCTGTCAATGCCGCGGGGTCCTTCATTATATTAAATATTATTAAGTCTTGTGATTTTTGGAACGCTGAAAATAATTCTGTGGGCTTCGTTTTCAATATAATTTCTAAGGTCCGATGATTTATTTTTTTGGCATAACTTTAATCTTGTACTCGTATTTATCTTCGTTGTGGAGGTTAACACACACCAAGGCTGAGGGAGTGACCACCTCGTATCAACATATCCACGACTTCTGCTATCTCCTTCGTATTTCGACTGATGAAACCTGCTGAGCAGCCAATACATCTCGTCAATAAAGTATGGCACATAATTTACTCACCTTCTGATCGGCACTGTGTACCAGGAATATTATAACACTGAGCTTACACCGGAGTTGTGGTATTCCTCTTTATCTCTCTTCAGTTCTCTCCTTGCCCCTCTCATCTCAGTTATTCTCCTATCCCACTCGCTCCATTCCTTGCCCTCTCCCCTCCTTATTCTATCACCCACTCCAAAATCCCAAGCATCTCCTCCGCCCAAGATTCAATCAGAAACTCATTTTCTTGTGAATAAATTTGCAACAGAGCGTGTAAGGCCTCTGTGCGTACTCATCTTTTTGTGATTGCTGGGGTTGAGTCTCAGCCCCTGGCCTCGCCTCTTGGCTGGCCGCGTCTGGGTTCACACACACCTGGCTTTGAGCCTTATCGTACCTCTTCTTAAAGCTGTACTGCCTCTACCACTCCACTGTCCAGGTCATTCCACTTCCTGATCACCCTAAGACTGAAGAAATACTTCCTAACATCCTTGTGGCTCATCTGGGTTTTCAGCTTCTCGTCTGTGCCCTTGTGTTTCTGTTTCCATTTTTTCGAACAATCTGTCCCTGTATGAGTGTGTGTGTGTGTGTGTGTGTGTGGGTGTGTGTGTGTGTGTGTGTGTGTACTCACCTATTTGTGGTTGTAAGGGGTCGAATCTTAGCCCCTGGCCTATGTGTGTGTGTTTGTGTACTCACCTAATTGTGGTTACAGGGGTCGATTCATAGCTCCTGGCCCCGTCTCTTCACTGGTCGCTACTAGATCCTCTCTCTTCCTGCTCCATGAACTTTATCGTACCTCTTCTTAAAGCTATGTATGGTACCTGCTTCCACTACTGTGTGTGTGTGTTGCAGCTTTGTCTATTTCTAATTACAGGAATAGAGAATACTTTGCAAGAGCACACCAAACCCACTAACACACAACCTGCTGGATTTGCAAGTGTTCACACTCCTTTAGTGTCCTCCCACACTTCATGGGTGACCGCAGGAGACACGGCCGCACGGCAACGGTTGATTGGCACACTGCATCAACACGGGAACGATCACCCACTAGGTACGTTGTTCTTCTTGCGGGCGAGGAAGCCAGAAATGTTACCCAGGTGTTTGCAAGTCACTAAGTGTGACCACTGGGCCGGGACTGTCGAGACTAGCGCGGGTGGGCGTGTTGTCCCACTCGTTGGAGGTGATAAGTTATACTGTATGTTAGTGAGACAGGGAGGAACGTATATTGGAGTATACCTGGAGGGGGTTTCGGGGGTCAACGCCCCCGCTTCACGGTCCGTGACCAGGCCTCGTGGTGGATCAGGGCCTGATCAATCTGGCTGTTACTGCTGGCCGCTCGTAAACTGACGTACGAGCCAGAGCCCGGATAGTCAGGTACTGACTTTAGGTGCCTGTCCAGCTCCTTGGAGACAGCCAGGGGGGTCTATTGGTAATATCCCTTATGTATGCTGGGAGGCAGTTAAAAACAGTCTTGGGCCCCTAGCCAATGTACAGAAACGTCGCTGCCTTGAAGCTGCCTTCATCGCGGTGTCCAACACTATAGGTCGAAATCTGGGTAGTTTTAGCATCTCGGGAATGCTCATGCTGGTTCTATGTCACACACACACTACACGAACAGACCATACCACGGGTGGGGTTCGAACCCGCGGTCAGAGAGTCTCAGCACTTCAGACCGTCGCGTAAGCAATTGTACACGAGCAGGTGACGCATGCTCCAGCGCTGGCACCGACGGCACTGACCCTGCCTAACTCACCCGACTTCCTCCCCCTATCTGTTATGCTTTTTATATTGGATTAACGAAATCTCTTAAGTGGGAGAAACGTCTCATAATTAAATGTCCTAAGTGTTGCATTTGTGTCTTTACTTCACAATACTAGTAGTGTACAATTTCTAAAATTAATGTCACAAATTGTCAGTCTCCAGCAGCAGCAGCAAAAGCAAAATCAGCAGCAGCAGCAGCAGCCGCAGCCGCCACCGCCACCGCCATCGCCACCGCTATCGCCACCACCACCACCACCACCGCCACCGCCGCCACCACAACCCCTCCCCTCCCTCGGAGTTCACGTAACCATCTATCCGTATTTTTTAAAAAGTTATTCTTTCGTTTTATCCAGTCTTCCCAAATATGTCATGATTGCTTTGTTGGAGGTTTCAAAAGTTGTCTTACTCTGCTGTAGCTGTGCTCAGAGTTATCCTCTTCGATCATTAGCGGGTTCCAAACGTTGTCCTGTTCTTCCTGTAGCAGAACAATGGTTCCAAAAGTTGTCTTGTTCTCCTTCTGACTAGAAGTTCTTGTTCTTCCTGTAACTACCTCCAAAAGTTTCTTCATCTGTTCTCGTAGCCTTTTATGACCTAATAAGTGGTTATCATATCTACCATTTTCTTTTACAACGACTTCAGTTTTATGTTCTTTTATTCACACACACACACACACACTATATATATATATATATATATATATATATATATATATATATATATATTATATATATATATATATATATATATATATATATATGTTCAAGGGTATCCCACCTACGTATGTGAAACAATAGTGAAAATGAGATTGTACATCTCTACATCTCATCAGCAGAGGTCACAGTAGAGGAAGGAGGGGCACTTGTACAGGGGCAGCAAGCCAGGTAGGAAAGGTAAATGCAGCACTGTAGTAGGCCTACTGATCCATACCAATGGAGACTCATTGACTGAATGGAAATCCGGAGTCCAGCGACTCCGTAGAAGTTATCCAGGACTGCTTTTTAAAAGGAGTTTGTGACAGATCCACCTAAAGGCAGTGTCTGCCTGAGGTTAAAGGCAGTGTCTGCCTGAGGTTAAAGGCAGTGTCTGCCTGAGGTTAAAGGCAGTGTCTGCCTGAGGTTAAAGGCAGTGTCTGCCTGAGGTTAAAGGCAGTGTCTGCCTGAGGTTAAAGGCAGTGTCTGCCTGAGGTTAAAGGCAGTGTCTGCCTGAGGTTAAAGGCAGTGTCTGCCTGAGGATAATGCAGGAAAGATCTCAGGTTTTCTCTTGGCTCGCGTAGACTAGGGTAACTAAACCATTGGTTATGTCGACGAGGATCGTACGTATACTAACGTAGAGACCTGCCATTATGAGGCATTTCTAAATATTGTACAAGCTGCCTTCCCCCCAAAAAAAAAAAAAAAAAACATACTACGCTGTTCACAGAGGTATTTCATCGAATGAAAAGGATCCCAAATCGATAAGTATGAGACTAAAACATCTTTTAAGGGACAATAGAGGAATTTATAAGCTTATCTGTAGAGGGGAGCGTCACCTTACGTATCAGTATGTTCGTGTTAAAATAAAGGTCATATATAGATGTATACCCCCTCTCGGTGTATATTGTATATACATATACACATCTTAATGTATATACACCTCTTGGTGTATATACGCAGGAATGGTGTATATAGTCATGACGTTAGTGGAGAGAAATAGATGGAGGTGGGAGGGAAGTAGTGGGAGGGGGAGGGGGAGGAGTTTAGGAGAAGCTAGGGTTCAAAAACAGA
This sequence comes from Cherax destructor, assembly GCA_009830355.1. Taxonomy (NCBI): domain Eukaryota; kingdom Metazoa; phylum Arthropoda; class Malacostraca; order Decapoda; family Parastacidae; genus Cherax; species Cherax destructor. Next base: position 300,813 of record WNWK01000411.1, on the reverse strand, counting down.
GGATGTTGTCGGGGGAAAAAGACGGGGATACAACAGGTGGTATCTGGGGCAGTAACCACCCAGTGTGTGGTGCTGGTGGTGGGTCGTCTTGGCATGAGAGTCGTAAATCAGTGAGTTGCAGCACACAGGGTGGGTGGGGCCGTCCTTCACACACGCTGCTATCTCTCTCTCTCTCTCTCTCTCTCTCTCTCTCTCTCTCTCTCTCTCTCTCTCTCTCTCTCTCTCTCTGACTCTCTCTGACTCTCTCTCTCTCTCTCTCTCTCTCTCTCTGACTCTAGCATGCAGTGTGGACTAGTGAGATAAGAGTGAGTGTTGATGGAGAGGAACCGGGATGACTGAACATCCCTCAGCCAGATATATCTATGATGGGTGTGTGTATACTCGCTGATTTTTACTCACAGATTTGTACTCACCAAATTGTGCTTACCTATTTGTATACTCTGATTTATACTTGCCGAAGCCTTAAACCCATATGATCAGAACCAAAATGAAACAAAAAGAACCATGGCTGAGACTCACTCGTGTACTAGGCTTTGGGGAGAAAATACCTAGCGTTGTGGCTGGCCATCCAGAGTTATGAGGGATCTGTAGCTTAGTGGTTTAAAACATCAGTTTGTCAGCTCTCTAGATTCGTATAGAGCTTGTTGCCTGGGATTGAATCCTGCTAGCTGCGATATTTTATATACACACACACACACACACACACACACACACACACACACACACACACACACACACACACACACACACACACACACACACAGAATTAAACAATAGTTGAAACCAAAAAAGTTATGTCGTATGAACTGAGATTTGGAGTTAAGACTAACATTCTGTGAAAATGTGTTATATTTATACTGAATGACGCCTAGCTTGCACTGGCTGCAATTTTGTTTATTGCATCAGCTGACAGGCAGTAGTTTTCATTATGAAAATTTACCTCTAAAGAGAAGGGAAAAAAAAACCAGAGTACAACTTTCAGTTACACCTACTTCCTCTTGACACTGAATGAGGAGGATGATGCCTGCACCTTACCACCCACTGAGACAGTGAAGCACTCAGGAGGGCAGACGTAACAACGTTACCGTTATGGCTGTCAGTACGGCACTAGCCCGTCCACTTGACGTTGCCAGACAGTAACGATCCCACACACAGGCTTAATGATTTTTTTTAATTACAAAATTATCTACATTCTTAGCGTGCTGTTAGTCGATACGATAGTTACCTAAGTGTTTCCCTGAGATGCCCTGGTACTCGGGGTGGTGCTCACACAGGGCATTGAAATCAGTCAGCTTCAGCTGGGAGACTTCATAAGGGTAGTGAGGACACCGTCAGTACCTTGGGTAAGGGATTTTTTAGTGGTGAGGGCGGGGGCATGGGGTAGGGGTTAATGGGTGTGGGTGTGAGGTAGGGGTGTTGGCTGTGGTTATGGAGTATAGCTATACCTTTGATGAGTTCTCTAAGAGTTTGTGTACCCCCAGAGCCCGGTGGTAGGTATGGTTATCAGTTGGGGTTGTGAGGTAGAACGTGGGGGCAGGGGAATGTGGGCGTGGGATGGGTGTGGGCTGGAGCAGGGGGGCACTTGCATGGGTGTGGGCGTGAGTGGGTGGGTTGTTCTCATACCTCAGGGCCGCCAGAAGGAGGTGCTTTGTTTAATGTGTGCACTCACCTATATGTGGTTGCAGTGGTCAAGTCACAGCTCTTGGCCCCACAGTCAAGATGTTCACATATTTACACAGGTGTACACATACCTTAATCTTTGATATACCTTTGATGAGTTTTGGGAGTTTTCTTTACTCCCGCAGCTAGGACCTGGGCCAGGATTGTCTGGTGCTTGCCTGAACAACCAGGCTATTACTACTGGTGGCCTGCTGGCCTACTTATCCATCACAGCACGTGGCGGAGGAAACTTCTTCACTCATCCCGGCAGTGTGTCCCGTGGCTCGGTTGATAACGCACTCCTCTCACAAATTGAGTGTCAGTGGTTCGATCCCCGGCACGGGTGGAAAAGCTGCAGCCTCTGTTCACCTAGCAGGAAGTAGGTACCTGGGTGTTAATCGACTGTTGTGGGTGGCATCCAGGGAAGTGGTAGTATACTCTAGATAAAAGCTCCTGGCCTGTAAAATTGATGTGTGAAAAAAGAAAGTCCTGGGCCGTGGATGTTGATACAATGTTCTCGTGTTGTGTTTACTGCGCTCCTGCTTTGTATTGGGTTTATTGTACATTTTCTCTCATATCTCTCACTCCAGTATGTTGTTATGGCAGTGTATAGATTAGGGACAAGTCCCCTCAAGTACTTTCCAAATATATATTATGTATCTCCTCTCCTGCGAGTATATATTGGGGACTTCGAAATGTTTTCATCAAAATACCACCGCCAACCATCCAGATACCACCGCCAACCACCATCACCCATCCAAACACCACCGACAACCATCCAACCACCACCATTAGGTTCTGTTACACGCTTGGCTGCTGACACCATCAGGTTAATTATAATCTGATGGAGTGGTGTTATACCTCCAACCCCAACCCCCGCCCATCCTCCACCTCATCCTACTTCCCATCCTCCTCATCCTACTACCCATCCTCCCTCCCACAGGGATGACAGACTCTTCCTACACATTGGAAAAAGGATGTAGGATGAGAGGCGTCCAGCCCCAGGAGGGATACCTGCTAGGCCTCCTGGAACTGGAGTCCCAGGAGGTATACCATTCACACCTCCTGGGGCTCCAATTTTTGGGAAGTGTAGCAAGTATACCATACCCGCCTAAGAGGCAGGTAGACCTTATCAGGTATCCCTTACCCTATCAGGTATCCCTTACCTCATCAGGTATCCCTTACCTCATCAGGTATCACCTTATCACGTATCCATTTTCTCGTCAGGCATCCCTTACCATATTAGATATACCTAACCTCATCAGGTATACCTTCAATTATTCCTTACCTTCTCAGGTATCCATTAAGTCGCCCTTACCTCATCAGGTATCCATTAAGTATCCCTTACCTCATCAGGTATCCCTTACCCTATCAGGTATCCCATAAATGTCAGCTACCTAGTGTGGGTAGCTGACCTTTATGGGATACCTGATAGGGTAAGGGATACCTGATGAAAGGGATACTTGATGAGGTAAGGGATACCTTAGTTCTTGATCATATTCTTAGTTCTTTGATACGATTCTTGATACCGAGCCCTGGTGACCTGGTTTCGATTCTTGTTACCTGTCTTGATACCGAACTTTGGTTACCTGGTTTCGATTCTTGGTACCTGTCTTGATACCGAGCCCTTGAGGGAAAAAAGTTAGAAAGCTATGGTGTTATAAATTGTGTCGTTTCTCTTGGGAAAAAAAATAGAAAGCTATGGTGTTGTAGATTGTGTCCTTTCTCCTGGGAAAAAAAACCGCTCACGAATAACGCGTGGGAAACTCAGTCTAACCTTGTTTTGTTTTTTGGGGAGGTGGGGGGGGGGTGATACCTTGAGATTGAACCTCGGATATCCCTTCCTGATACAATTTGTTAATGGAATACCCAGAGATTAAACCTCCTGGTGAAATTTGGTCATGCAGTGTAGGTGTCTAAGCATGGCCTGGTCTGGAGGTAAACATTTTTAGAGCCTTGAAGTTGCAATTAGCAACCTTCCATCAGTTGAAAATCTGAATGATATATAATGTGTGGAAGGTTGACACTGCTATGTGTACTGGGTGTAGTGTTAGGTGTAGTGACAACAGTGTGGAGAAAATACATGTACTAGAACACGTTCTAGAACACACATTAAACACGTAATAGAACACACATTTGAACACGTACTAGAAAGCACAGAACACACATTAGAACACGTACTAAAAATTCGAACACGTACCAGAACGCATACTGTCCTGTGATATATATATATATATATATATATGATATATATATATATATATATATATATATATATATATATATAATAATATGCACACATTAGGGACATAATAGATCACGATGAATAACTGTGAATGTTGAATGTATTAACAGGTAAGTGAAAACAATTGACAATAGTGAATTATCTTGCAAATAAAAGCAAAAGGTTTTCAGTCGGCTCTATCTAGCGCTATCTTGCGTTATTCTTGCGGTATTTCTGGCGTGATTCTCACGACCATAATGGAACATTATCGGTGTTCCAGAGGTCAATTTTTTTTTGGGGGGGCCGGCATGAAAACTGAGTTAAAAACCAGGTTGAAGGGGCCAGTTGGTTAATTAGCCATTAAAGTCTCTTAACCCGATTCTGACGTCATTAACCGGGTGATTAGAGGTTCAACAGCCTCGTTAGCAGCTCGTTGACTCTCTGATGGTGTTTTATTAATTCATGATTTTTGCCCACCAACGAGAATTTTTTTTTTTGCGGTTATAAGTGGTGGGATGGGGGGGGTTTGTTGGTTGTGGTGGCGGTTGGTGGTGGCTGGTTGTTGTTGGTTGTTCGAAGGCTTCCTGAACACGGGATTTGGTCAGGTGATGAACCCACTAGCCCAACAGAGCTGGGCTTTCACATGAAGAATAAGAGGCTTATCACAAAGTAATGATCCAGGATTCAATTCTAAGGTTCCTATTCTTTTCATCTCTGGTTGTTCAGAAATTTTCGGGGCTCCCTCAGTACTGTGTTCATTGTTCAGTGGATGATCGCCCTTGCTGCCCGCTCCAGTTCTGGACCTCCTGGTTGGTAGCCTGGTCCGTCAGACTGACGGTCATATCGGCACGTAAGTCTAAGGCAGGTACAACAGCCTGGTTGATCCAGAACGCTGTTGTTAAGTTCCCACTTGAAGATAGTGGTGATTCCTCTTATAGGAAGGGGAAGGGGGAGGGGAATGGGCGTTGAAAATCCTTGGCGTTATCCCTTAGTGACCCTTCATGGAATGGTGCTTTGATATTAGCGACGGGCTCGTGTTCCATGACATTGGAGTTACTCTCCCTTTCCTTAAATCAAACAAATAATAATAATAATAATAATTATTATTATTATTATTGTTCTGTTCTCGACTTGAGGTTGTTCTGCCTCGTCTGTCATTCACTCTCTTAAGGAGAAATTTCAGAGTGCAGATTTGGAACCAGTCCCTCCAGTATTTTCTTTGTGTAAACTATTATGTGTCTTTCTCTTCCGTGTTCCAGAGAGCACAGGTTGAGGAACTTGAAGCCCTTCCAGTCAGCTGTGTGTCTGCTCTGAATCGGAGAGTGTGAATTATATGTACACTCAAATTAATCAGTTTTATCTGTCCTACATAAGGTGGTTAGCGTACCACAAACTGTATTCAAGTCTAGGGACAGCGGTGTATGACCCGTGTGGATGTAGCGCTTGGTTTTGATTATAATAATCAAGTCTAGCGAGCAGAGGCTTGGCTTGGCGGCACCGGCTTGGCAGCTCTTGTTTTAAGAACATAAGAACATAAGAAAGGAGGAACACTGCAGCAGGCCTGTTGGCCCATTCTAGGCAGGTCCTTCACATTCCATCCCACCAACAGAATATTTGTTCAACCTAATTTTCAATGCTACCCAAAAAATAAGCTTTGATAATTTTATTTACTCATGTGCAATTCCCACTCAAATCCAACCCCTTTCACTCATGAATTTATCCAACCTAAATTTAAAACTACCCAAGGTCCTTGCTTCAATAACCCTACTAGGCAGACTGTTCCATTCATCAACTACCCTATTTCCAAACCAATACTTTCCTATATCCTTTCTAAATCTAAACTTATCTAACTTGAATCCATTATTGCGGGTTCTCTCTTGGAGAGATACCCTCAAGACCTTATTTATATCCCCTTTGTTAATACCCATTTTCCACTTGTATACCTCGATCATGTCTCCCCTCATTCTACGTCTTACAAGTGAATGTAATTTAAGGGTCTTCAATCTTTCTTCGTAAGGAAGATTTCTAATGCTATGTATTAATTTAGTCATTCTACGCTGAATGTTTTCTAACGAATTTATGTCCATTCTGTAATATGGAGACCAGAACTGAGCTGCGTAATCTAGGTGAGGCCTTACTAATGATGTATAAAGCTGTAATATAACGTCTGGACTTCTGTTGCTAACACTTCTTGATATAAATCCCAGTAATCTATTTGCCTTATTACGTACGCTTAGGCATTGCTGTCTTGGTTTAAGGTTGCTGCTTACCATCACCCCCAAGTCCTTCTCGCAATCTGTATGGCTAAGTTCTACGTTATTTAACTTATAAGTGCTTGGGTTATGGACACTCCGAGCTTTAGAACTTTGCATTTATCTACATTGAACTGCATCTGCCATTTTTCTGACCAGGAATTGAGTTTGTCTAAATCCTCCTGTAGTTCACTGACATCTACGTCTGAATCGATTATCCTACCTATCTTCGTGTCATCAGCGAATTTGCTCATATCAGTAGAAATTCCCTCGTCAAGGTCATTTATATATATTATAAACAACAACGGGCCCAAAACCGATCCCTGAGGAACGCCACTTGTTACAGATCCCCACTCCGATTTAACCCCATTTATGCACACCCTCTGCTTCCTATTGGTGAGCCATGACTCGATCCATGACAACACTTTTCCCCCAATGCCATGAGCAGCCACTTTCTTTAACAGTCTCTGATGTGGTACTCTATCAAAAGCCTTACTAAAATCCAAATAAACGATATCGAATTCTTTATCATTATCAACTGCCTCAAAAGCCCCACTGAAAAATTTAACAAATTAGTTAGGCAGGAACGGCCCCTGGTGAATCCATGCTGAGTATCATTAATCAAATTATGCCTATCGAGATGGCTTCTTATGTTATCAGCTATAATCGACTCTAGTAATTTGCCTACAATTGATGTTAGACTTATTGGGCGGTAATTTGATGGTAACGACTTGTCCCCTGCTTTAAAAATAGGAATTACATTAGCCATCTTCCACGTATCCGGCACTACACCTGTTTGAAGAGATAGGTTAAAAATGTTAGTTAAGGGTTCACAGAGTTCTATTTTGCATTCCTTAAGAACCCTTGAAAAAAGCTCATCAGGGCCTGGCGATTTATTTTGCTTCAAACGGTCTATCTGTTTGATAACCTTTTCGCTAGTGACTGTGATACTACATAATTTATCTTCTTCAGGCCCACTAAAATACCTAATTCTTGGGATATTATTAATGTCTTCCTGAGTGAAAACCGAGAGAAAATAATTATTAAAAATAGAGCACATTTCATTCTCTTTGTCAGTAAGATACCCATAATTATTTTTAAGGGGACCTATCTTATCTCTAACTTTTGTTCTATACACCTGAAAAAACTTTTGGGTTAGTTTTCGAATCCCTAGCAACTTTAATTTCGTAGTCCCGTTTAGCTTTTCTTATCCCCTTTTAACGTCCCTCTTAATGTCAATATACTGACTCATAAGATGACCCTCACCTCTTTTGATACGCCTATAAACTCCTTTCTTCTGCCCTAAAAGATATTTGAGCCTATTATTCATCCATTTTGGGTCATTTCTATTCGATCTAATTTCTTTATATGGGATAAATGTTATTTGGGCAGCATGTATAGTGTTCAGAAAACTGTCATATTGATAGCTATCTTCATTACCCCAGTCCACAGATGATAAGTGTTCTCTAAGTCCATTGTAATCTGCTAAGCGAAAATCTGGGACCGTTACTGAGTTATTCGTACTATGAAACTTCCATTCAATGCCAAAGGTAATTGATTTGTGGTCGCTTGCGCCGAGTTCCTCTGTAATTTCTAAATTATTAACAAGGGTTTCCTTGTTTGCCAGAACTAAGTCAAGCAGGTTATTTCCCTTGTAGGTTCTGTCACAAACTGCTTCAAAAACAATCTTGAACTACATCTAAGAAGTCGTTAGATTCTAAATTCCCAGTCAAAAAATTCCAATCAATTTGACTAAAGTTGAAGTCACCCAGAATAACTACGTTATCGTGCATTGTGGCCTTAACAATTTCCTCCCATAGTAGTCTCCCTTGGTCCCTATCTAAGTTTGGGGGACGGTATATCACACCTAAAATCAATTTTTCATGCCCCTCTGAAAATTCTATCCAGACAGACACTGTATGTGTTATTTCAGACTTTATTCCCTTTTTTATGCAACAGTTCAAGCGATCTCGGACATACAGTGCCACTCCACCCCCCTTCCCGAAACTTCTGTCTACTTGGAACAATTTAAAACCCTGTATATAACATTCAGCAGGCATGTCCCTATTTTTCGTATTGAACCACGTCTCAGTTATGGCAAATACATCAATGTTACCTGCACTTGCAAATAATCTCAAATCGTCCATCTTATTCCTAGCACTACGACTATTTGTATAATACACTTTTAAAGACCCTCCTTTCTCTTTACCCTTCCTGCTCCATTCTGTTTTACCACTATACCTATTTCTGCCCTTGTTATTGTTAAGATTTTTTATATCAAAGCCTAGATCTATATTTCGACATTCATTATTTTCCATTTCTAAACCCATACCTCTAACTAATCCTAGTTTAAAGTCCTATCAACACCCTCAACTGAGCTAGCAAGAAAATCCACACCTGCCCTGGATAAGTGAAGGTTGTTATTCAGCCTAGCATTTTTCTTCGCGGTTTTGATAGTGACACTTGTGTGTTGAAGGTAGGAACCTGGGTCGTGTCTGTCTGAGGCTTCTTACTTTGCTATTGTTCGATAACGTTGTTTGAGTTTTGTACTTTTTTTCTTTTTTTTCTGTCCCTCTTTATTCTGTGATGTATCTTTTGCACCCTCTTTGTCACCCTTTCTTTTCTTTCTCTTTCTGTGCCTTCCTTGTCTTCTTACATCCTTACCTTTTCTCTGCCTCCTTTATTCTTCTCTTTCCTCCATTTTCTTCCCCCAAATTTCTAATTTCCATCTTTCCCTCCCTCTCTTCCCTTACCTCCCTCCATCTTGTTCCTTCCATTCTTTTTCCCTCACTCTCGTCCTCTCTGATTCCCCTCATCATCAGCTTTTGAAGTACTGAGACTCAGATGAGTCGAGATAAATCTCAGTATGTGAAGACAAGTCTTGAACTGTAGGAACCAGAGTAAATAGGTCCACTTCCCGTCTTTCTGTGTTCCCTCTCGCCACTCTCCTTTTCCTCTCTCTGTTTTTTTCCGCCTTTGTTTTTTTCTCGTCTTTGTCCCTTCTTTCCACTTTATTCCCTCCCTGTCCCTTCTCTACTCGTTTGCATCTCGTACCCCGTTTCTCTGCCCCTTCTCCCTGTTCTCTCTTTCAATTTCATTTTTCTTCGCCCTTCCCTCTCTACCCCTTTCCCTCTCTTCCCCCCTTCCTTCTCGTCCCACCCTTGAAAGGTGAACGCCAGTGTGTACCCCGAGGGTGCTTGAGGTTGAAGAAGCTTGCAGGTGTTGTGAAACACTCCGCTAGGTGGCGTGAGTGTGTGTACTCACCTAGTTGTGGTTGCAGGGGTCGAGACATAGCTCCTGGCCCCGCCTCTTCACTGGCCGTGTGTGTGTATGTGTGTTTCTATTTGAGATCTTCAGATTCACTCCATCTTAGCCTCGTGGGACCTATCGTGCCCGCTCTTTAAACTATGTACTACTTCTGTCTCTACTACTTCCTCACCAAGATCATTCCACTTTCCCACCACTCTTGAGATTCCTACCTCCACCTCTTCCTCACCACTTCCCGACCACTCTGAGACTGAAGAAATACTTCCTAACATCCCTGTGGCTCATCTGTGACTTTAAGTTCCAGCAGGGTCCCCGGGTTCCACGTTTCTCGCCTCTCAAACATCCTATCCCTGTCTGCCTCATCAAATTCCCTAAGCATTTTGCATGTAGTGATCATGTCCACCCTGGTTCTTCTGTCCTCCAATATTGTTAGATTCAGTTCCGTTAGCCTCTCCTCATAGCTCATGCCCCTTATGCAACAAGCCTTGTTGCATACTTCTTCACTTTCTCTATTTTCTTAACATATTTTTTCAGGTAGGGGTTCCATACTGGTGCTGCATACTCTTAAGATGGGCCTGACTTATGTTGTAGAAAGGGCCCGGAAAGACTCTGTTGAGATTCCTGAAGGCTACTCATTGATTTGCCAGACGAGCGTTGGTTGGAAAGGTTATTTATCTGACGTGAGCCTCTGGCGTTATATTAGGCACTATGCTCACCTCCGTGCCACTAGCCTCTACCCCGTTTCCGGTCTTCTAGCTCCTTTCCCAGTCTTCATGTTTATACACATTTCTAATCAACAGAATCCACAGTGAATCCCTACTTAAGAGAAGGACACTTAAGACGACTTTTCGGTCAGTCGTAGCCTATTGGTAGGTCACAGTTGAGCAGTTTCAACAAGGTTCTGAAAAGTACAAAGGGAGCCAATACCGTGGCTCGAACAATTCACAAATAATCGTTACTTAAAATAAGAACATTGTAACTCGGGTAGGCCCCTCAATCTTTATAATTTTCTTGACTTATGTTGCCATATTCAGTATACTTTAGCGAAACTGCTCTGTTGTGACTTGACAATGGTCCAGGACGAAGCGAAACCTCGTCATACATTTCCTTACCTACGTGAGGGTTGTGTGTGAATTGTTCCAGCAGCGATATTGTGACTTGCGGCACTTTTCTGGCCAAGATAAATTTCCCACATTTGATATCACTACACACTGGGCCAGCGAGGTCAAATCTGACCTACATTTGATCTTTAGTTGAAGGTCACAACGGAAGGTCAAGCTTGTGTTGGGCCTGCACTTGATCTTGAGGTCAAAGTCACAAGGGAAGGTCACAACGGAAGGTCAAGCTTGTGTTGGGCCTGCACTTGACCTTGAGGTCAAAGTCTCAAGGGAAGGTCACAACGGAAATTCACAATACAGAAAACTCGTCTCTGGAACCGATAAATATATTTTCTTCCATGCAAATAATTTTAATTTTCAGTCTGATTTAAAAATACAGAACATTTTAAAATCTCACTGGAAATTTAAAGAATCATTTTTTTTGTGTAGTATACTCTCATAATAATTTAATATATAATTTTACAGTTTCTATATATACTTTGCGAGTATAATTTTTTGAGCTATGCAAATTACTTTCTGAATAAATTTGAGCAGGGAATATACACAGGAATATTTCTCTCAGCGTATATATGCTAAGAGTATATACTTCAGTTCCCTTTTTTTAGGGTTTAAAGTATTCTTGTAGTGAAGGGGTTTACGGGGAGACTTAATCTACGGTGCTCTTAACCTACTCCAAGGCTCAGGGACTGATTACCTCGGTCTTTTCTATATAGTTCTACAGTCTTCCCATCATTCCCTTGAATTTGTATTGATAAAGCCACTGGATGGCGAAACGTCGGCCAATAAAGATACCCAGATGTTGCACATGTGTGTGTGTGTGTGTGTGTGTGTAATTCTTCAGGCTAAATCTACTTCAGTCGATAGGCTTCAAACCCCCATTAACCAACCAGCCATAATTTCAAACTATAATTTTACGTATAATTTTCAGTGTAAACGTAGAGTATAATTTATCAGTGTTATTTCAGCTTCAGAATACAAGACTGAAAGAGCTGCTATCAGATGAAGTAGTTGTATGAGTGTCTGAAGGGAATAAGTAAGTTTATTTAGGTATATGTACACATAAGTACAATTATTATACATAGTGTCAGTTAGAATATGTAAGTCAAAGAGAGTTATTTTTCCATTGGGGTCCTAAGAGAGAGAGAGAGAGAGAGAGAGAGAGAGAGAGAGGGGGGGATTCGATTACCTACTGAAAGGCTCTTGATCTAAGGAATTGGAGGTCTGTTGTCCTCTCGGAGGCAGAAGGGCGTCGAGGAAGGTGTTGACTACCTCCCTCGACGTTTCGCCCGACAAGAAAGTTACGACGGTCGATTTTCGTCAAGGTTCGTCCTCTTTTTCTCATTTGGTTACGTTCGACTGTCTGATGGTTCAGCTCATTCTCATTGGATTGTGTTCAGTTTTTCTGATGGTTCAACTCATTCTCATTCGGCTATGTTCATTTTTTTCAAGTGCAGTGTTCAACGTCAGCTTCTGAACGCATCAGACTGGGTTAAATTACACGATCCTGTAAACATGTGTTCAAACACCACTTTCCAAACAGGCGCTGCCGGACGTATCACGCCGTCATGCGTCTGGCAACGAGGCGACCGAGGAGAGGCATACACCGTTCACAAATGAACGTGTGAAGCGCTAAACCCGCATGTGGCTCATCGCAGGTACACACCACTGTAGCCATCCATACTCGCCTAAGTTGTCACCAGAGGGCAGGGAGTTAATCTCTCTCTCTCTCTCTCTCTCTCTCTCTCTCTCTCTCTCTCTCCCTCTCTCTCTCTCCCTCTCTCCCCCTCTCCCTCTCTCCCCCTCTCCCTCCTAATGACGTATTGAAAGCTGGTGATGTATCTCCTTAGATTTTTATCATAACATTTCTCTCTCTCTCTCTCTCTCTCTCTCTCTCTCTCTCTCTCTCTCTCTCTCTCTCTCTCTCTCTCTCTCTCTCGTGTACAAACAGATTTCCAGTTAATTCTGCTGTTAAATTTAACATATTTTAGCAGATAAAGTGTTAGTGTATTATTTAACGTAGTGTTGTATGTTAGTGTATACCTCCGGTGTATTATTTAACGTTGTGTTGTATGTTAGTGTATACCTCCGGTGTATTATTTAACGTTGTGTTGTATGTTAGTGTATACCTCCGGTGTATTATTTAACGTTGTGTTGTATGTTAGTGTATACCTCCGGTGTATTATTTAAAACAGGGATGTATGTTCAGTAATGAAGATAAAGATTTGTGATGCTTATATCCATCAGTCACTATTATTTTTAAATTTATATTATGTGTGTACTCACCTAGATGTGTGTGTATGTACTCACTTAGGTGTGTGTGTGTATGTACTCACCTAGGTGTGTGTGCGTGTATGTGCTCATCTAGGTGTGTGTGTGTATGTACTCATCTAGGTGTGTGTGCGTGTATGTACTCATCTAGGTGTGTACGCGTGTATGTACTCATCTAGGTGTGTGTGCGTGTATGTACTCATCTAGGTGTGTGTGCGTGTATGTATTCACCTATAAGGGGGATTACCAATAGACCGCTGTCTGTCTTCAAGAAGGCACTGGATAGGCAACTAAAGTCAGTACCTGACCAGCCGGGCTGTGGTTCGTACGTTGGTTTACGTGCGGCCAGCAGGAACAGCCTGGTTGATCAGATCCTAATCCACCACGAGACCTGGTCTCAGAGCGGGCCGCGGGGGCGTTGACCCTTGAAACCCTCTCCAGGCATACTCAAGGTGTGTGTGTGAATGTACTCACCTGTGTGTGTGCCTGTATGTATTAACCTAGGTATGTGTGCGTGTGTACTCCCCTAAGTGTGTACTCCCCTAAGTGTGTACTCACCTAGGTGTGTAGGCGAGTGTGTGTGTGTACTCGCCTTAATTTGAGTACTAGATTTGAGTTTATGTTCTTGTGGTTCCTTAGCACTGGATTTTGACTGGACACATTACCAGTCATTTTTGGCTTTGTCATACCTGCTTGTGAAGCCGTGTGTGGAATCAGCCTCCACAGACATATTAAACAAACGATGTAAACAAATCGCCATGTGGGCGAGGCTGACTGATGACTGCCAGAGACTGGTGTTGTAATCTGATGTCAGTTGTACATCTCTACCCGCGGGTTCTGTACACTGAGAGGTCTGTATTTTGGTGTATATACCCCGAGAGGTGTGAATTTTGGTGTACATACACCGAGAGGTGTGAATTTTTTTGTATATACCCCGAGAGGTGTGAATTTTGGTGTATATACAGAGGTCTTTATCTTGGTGTATATACATCTTGAGATGTGTATCTCTTATTGTTATACACCGATAAATGTGTGCCTTTGTTTATTTGCACAGAGAGGTATGTATGTGTATATACAGAGATGTGTGTGTGTGTGTTTGGGTATACATAGAGTTCACTGTAATCCCTTACAGCGATTACAGGATCCCTTGCTGGTGGTGTACAGGTGACATGCAATCTTAATGACCAGCGTGTAGTTGATAGGCTTCAAACCTTATAAGCGAGCTGTGTGATCCGCACTGGTTTAGTGCTAGTCTTCTGAATAACAAACCCAGTAAAGCAACAAGTGTGTACTCACTTGTGTGTGTGTGTATATATATATATATATATATATATATATATATATATATATATATATATATATATATATATATATATATATATATATATATATAAAAGGCATGAATATTTTCATGCTTTTATTACTAAGCTCGCAATCACTGCAACGACAATTTTATATTAATCTTTTTATTAGTCTTATTACAATTATTATTCTCTTTTTTTCTTGTTCTTCTTGTTCGTGTTATCAACTCCCTCAACAAACTACTGATCGCTACAATTTCATGCAAATATTCCCTTATAATTTGCATTGAACACTTCAGCGGTAAGACCGGGTCTACCCGGCGCGCGCTGTGCACGCGCGCTGCGTGCGCTGCGCCCGTGGTGTACCGTTTCCTTAGGGAATGTGGTTGGGGGGATGGAGCGTGAGATCACGGGGGAGGGAGGGAGGGTTTGGACCAGTTCGACAGGACGGAAACCCAAGAGCCAGAAGTCGTGGCCTGTCGTGTACTGGTGGTCAGGGGAGAGGGGGTGGGAGAGTTGTGGGTGGGATAATAAGGAAGGATGTGGGGGGGTTAAGAAGGTCGTATAGACTTACGTACGGCTGTACGACCTTGGTTAGTTACCCGTGTCTCTAGCCACGACCATCCTTAACTATCCACATAACTCGCCCATTACGCATCTATCCAAGCATCTACTAATGAAGGCTAGTTATCCACGCCCCTACCACATAGTTGAGTACCAACCCAGCCTAGAGACTGGGTAGGACTGGTTGCTTGGTTAATGCGGTTTAAAGCCTGTCGACTACACCAGGGTCATTGAGGCTGCGTGTCACTAGTTCACCATTAGAATACTAGAATACTCTAGGTTAGGTAAGGTTCGTCAGGAAACAACCTGCGGTTGGAGCTTTTGGTCATCTGACCGACGCCTTCCGCTGGCTTACCGGTCCACCCCTTTAAAAATTATAGTCATATTTATAACCAGTTAGTATTTAGAGTAATCTCTCGCTATTCATACACCAAAACACACACCGCTCAGTGTATAGACGATGAGCCTCATACAACTCGGTGTATATTGTACGTGTGTGTCCTGCGCATCAGCACTGTATGAGGGGGGGGGGAAACATCAGAGAGAGATTTGATCTCGAGAGAAAGGGAGACGTTTTGTACGGTGTAAACCCTTAATTTGTCCCAATTAAAGCTGTCGACAGGAGCTAAGAAAAGCCACGTTGAAGAAGCGTGCATTGATTATAACAACGTTTCGACCAGTAAGGAGCTTTATAAAGTCATAACCTAATAGAAATGACTTGGTGGTGCAGATCATGACAGAGCGAAAGGTTGGCCCATTGCAAGCTGCTTCTGCAACTTCTCTATTGTCGGCACCACGACGTTTCGATCATGTTCTGATCTTGCTGCTGGCTGAGAATTTTCGCTCAGATGCTGAGAGGACTCGTCAAATGGCCTTATTTGTATATTGTTCCAGCTGCGATATTGTGACTTGTTCTTTATATTCTCTAAAATTGGACTGTACATGAAGAATAAAAGTCCCTGTACCGTTCCTGGAACAATTCACAAATAACCCGCAATACTGTGGTTGGAACAATTCACAAATAACCCGCAATACTGTGGCTGGAACAAATCGCAAATAACCTTTTAGGAGAGGAAACCTGTGATAACATTTCTGTCCATCCTGGGCCAGTTGTCAAGTCACAACTAAGCGAGGAAAAAACAGAGAAGGCCGGAAAGTAGGTCGGAAATTGAGACAGACTTAAATGTCGTCATAAGCTTCCCGAGTGAGGGTCATTCGTGAGTTGACGGGGTGTGTCACGAATAAGGCACACGGGGTAGGACTTGGGTATCTATATTACCGAACTTAGATGCCTCGGCAATGAAGATACCCAGGAGTTGCTCATGTGTTTTATTCATTAGCTTATCGATACTGTATACCCTTAATGTAGAGTGTATGTCAAACTGATTTAGTTTCAAATTGTAGAGTTTTATCAAGTCAAGCAGTGACTTGGTAAAGCTCTGTGCAGGGTGGGATGCTGCCACCATGAAAGTTCCTGGTGTACCACTATAGCTTTTGCAACACGCTAGACCGTGAGCCTTTGTAGGGAATATTGTGAGATACTCACAGCTCCCAAGACGGGGGAGAGACTAGAGCTGCAGTGTGTATACAGAGAGCTTTTTTTTTTTTTAATTCCCTCGTAAAATCATTAAAGCATCTAGTTCTCCGAGAGCGCCTCACCTGTAATGTGCTCTCTGCAACAAGACAAGAGAGCTACCTGATAATAGATACATGAATGTGCCTGAGGAACACGTCCCTAATCTACACACACACCTGTAGTCAAGAGAAGAGGCTGGTCCCAGACCAGGCTACGAGGGTACAAGAGCCCTTGAAAACGGTCATAGGCATGTCACAGGTATCATCATCACTTGCACTAGTTAATGTACAAGAAAATTACAAGCCTGGTCCTGGCTGAAATTAAAAGTGGTTAAAGAAAGAGCAAAATGGTGACCAGGGATACTTCACAGCTACACGAGTCCCTCCCAGCTCTCACACCGCAAAAAATTAATTGCATTCACCACCACAAGCAGAAAAAACATGCATGTCCAGACCAACGAGTTTGTGTGTGTGTGTGTGTGTAGGAGGGGGTTATGTTACTTTCCAGTTGTCAAAGGCACTTGTCAATAGACTCGGGGCGCACGCACGCACGCGCGCGCACACACACACACACACACACACACACACACACACACACACACACACACACACACACACACACACACACACACACACACACACACACGCCCCGCTGGCATAGTGGCTAGCGCTCTTGCTTCACGCACGGAGGGCCCGGGTTCAATTCCCGGCGGGGCCGAAACATTTCGAAGTGTTTCGTTACACACACACACACACACACATACACACACACATACATACATACAACAGGCCTAGTGTCTAATCGACATGTGCCTAGGACAAAATGGTAACTAACACACACACACACACGATGGCATGGTGGCTAGCGCTCTTGCTTCACGCACGGAGGGCCCGGGTTCAATTCCCGGCGGGGCCGAAACATTTCGAAGTGTTTCGTACACACACACACACACACACACATACACACACACACACACACACATACAAACACACACACACACACACACATACATATATACAACAGGCATAGTGTCTAATCGACATGTGCCTAGGACAAAATGGTAACTAACACAACGCTTCTGGAATTTCCTGTTCACCGCCACTAAAACATTGATAATCATTATTTGTAAACAAAAGCGCGTGGCTGTGTTTATTTATAAACATAAACACGTGTTTTCGTATTTATTTTATATTTCTTTTGTAAATGGGCTAGTATATGGGGGCTGCTATTTTTATCTATATCTTATATATATATATATATATATATATATATATATATATATATATATATATATATATATATATATATATATGCAAAGACAAGCCAAGGGGTGGAAATCTTTAGCTCAAGTACTTTCACACTTCTCAGTGCGTCATCAGGAGCTTTGCAATGTTGCAAGAGAGCAACTAAAGCAGGAGAGAGTTCTCAGAGTAGCGTAATGCGGATGTGTCACCGTCCACGGTTACCCTTAGCTTGTCTTGCATAGTTAAGATCGCCCGTCTGCGATTGTTTACATATATATATATATATATATATATATATATATATATATATATATATATAATGGCCTGATGAGTCTCTTACTCGTTTTCAGAAACTTTTGTATGTTATTTTCAGACTTTTGTTGCAATTACTCTTTGTGTGTAAACAATAGAAAAGGGTATATGTTGCAATCTGTCTCAATTTGTTGCAGTTTTAACTTCTTGCAGCTGGTCTTTTTTTGGGTACAATTGTTTTTCTGTTTAAGCAGAAACTGGCGTTGTGAGCTGCAATCTTTTATTCTTCTTTTCATGACTTCTTGGAACCTTGTGGTAGATATGATCAGTCTTTACATGTGCATTCTTTCTTTCTATCTTTAGGATTTATTTAAAGAATTCAGTACGTGTAATCAGTCTATGTTACAGTCTGTTAGTTTTCCTGACTGTTCGGTAGCACTGGACTCGAATGCTCAGTCTTAATACGTATCAATTTGTCTTCATTTAGCAAGCGGAGCAGCAGGGGTGTTGTGCTATCCTGACTGGTAGACGCAAAACTCGTTGTGTTATCTTTCTCGGCAGACGCAAGCACGTGGTATTAATGTTATCATCACCCCTTTATTTTGTCGAGGAAAACATGAGGAATGCGGTGATGTTGGCTGGGTGGAATGTGAGCCCGGGGCAGCCAGCATAAAACAATGATGTTGGTGGTTCCCTGTGGGAACGTCAGGCGCACCCAAGGTACAGTGCACCAGCCTGACCTTGTCTTCATGGTGCACCTGGCGCAGAAACGCCACGCATTTTATAAGTCACAGGCACTGGAATATGCGCTGCTTAAAACTCAGTGACACATGCGGACTTACCCGCATTAGGGAAAATAATAATTGAATGTATAGTTGGAATATAATTCGAGGTTTTGTGTGTCTGGTTAAGACCTCGGATATCCTTTTGTGTTTGTTCTTAGACCTCAAATATTCTTTTGTGTCTGGTCTTAGACCTCGGATATTCTTTTGTTCCTGGTCTTAGGCCTTCGAATCCTCTTTTGATATGCCGCAGGCATCACCCACGTACTGAAGGGGAAAAAAGTCCTTTTGTGTAGTGTGTGAGAGAGTTCAACCTGAAGTATTAGTGAGAGATTATACACTAGGAATGAGAGCGCTGAACATACACTAGGAATGAGAGCGCTGAACATACACTAGGAATGAGAGAACTGAACATACACTAGGAATGAGAGAGCTGAACATACACTAGGAATGAGAGAGCTGAACATACACTAGGAATGAGAGAGCTGAACATACACTAGGAATGAGAGAGTACAAACTCGAAATGAGAGATACGCTATACACTATTAATGAGAGTGAGCGCATGTGAACGCGCGTGAGGCAGTGCGCCGGACAAGGAAGGGTCACCATCCTCATAAACACGTAGGGGTCATAAAGCGCTCTGAGGATAGACAAAAATGGCGTTCGATCCAAGAAAGTAGAAGTCCAATTCCTTGGATCAAAAGCCCCTCACCAGCATCAAGGAACCCCACATTGAGGGTTTAAGGCTGTAGTTGATGCAGTTGGGTTAGATTCTGCAGTACATCTCACAGAATTCAAACACTGATTGACCCCTTAGTATTTCGATCTTCCTCCTAAATACAAGGATAATATTCTTTATGTAATTGTCATTCCACTGTTTTTTGGGGGGATTCTAACTGGGGTCTGTAAAAACGACATTCTCCTTGCCTAATCAGCCCCACTTGGAATGCCTCAGGATCCAGTGGATTCTTACAACCGTCTGTCACGTTTTCATAATTCGTATAATTATCGTATTTAGATAACAGTTATCATTTGGCAGTAAAGTATGTAGTGGTAGTAATCACACACACGTCTCGACACGCCCCCTCCTCACACTTCCTGTTCTAACATCCTGTGTGTGTTCTGCACCACGTTTGTTCAAGCCTCTTCCCGTTTCTCCTACGTATGTTTTTCTTCCTCCGGACATTCCTGACAAGGGAGGAAATGCATTCCTCTGTCAACGTTGTTGTTGTTGAGTTGGGTTTTGACTGCTAACTTGTTGATGATGTCTTATATGCGTGGCACACAAATGTCAGCTCCTGGAACACAATTTTGATTTTGTGGATCTTGATCTCAACATCAAACTATGCAAGGCGATATATGTGTGTGTGTGTGTGTGTGTGTGTGTGTATATATATATATATATATATATATATATATATATATATATATATATATATATATATATATATATATACATACACACACACACCTACCTATCTTTGCAAGTCACAATAGCCAAAGACACAAGCCTCGGTGTAAATAACCTGCAAATTAACATTTGAGAATTAAATCCGTGAGAAAGCCAACACGGGGAACTTTTTGTGTTCACAAAGACTGTTGATTGCCTTGCCGCCCCCCAGGAACAACAACATTGACAGTTCTTGACTAACTCATCAGCGTCGCAAAAAAGGACTTAACTGACAGACAGTGTGTATATAAAAGACTTGACTGACAGATAAAATGTGCGTGTAAAAGATTTGACTGACAGCTCAGTCTCAGTGCACAATGATACAGTCTGACAAAATGTATGGGTGTAAAAGCCCTGACTGACTGAACTAGCGTGTAAAATACTCTACTGACAGATCAGTCTCGGTGCATAATAAGTGACTTAGTCATCAGTAGGCTATACGACTTAACTCACTGGTGAATAAGACACATATGCAACACTTGGGCATCCATATTGATGAATAACACGTGTTATTCATCATTGACGATGCCCAAGTGTTGCCTATCTTCATTGCATATATGCCTTATCAACTTTAAGGTATTGTACACACCTTCATGTAATGATTGACCAAGTGAGAATAATTCTCCATAAACTGAAAAAAATAAGCTATGAAATAACCAAATACCCTCGGGTTATCAGGGTAATTTCCATGCGGATTTAACAATGTTAATTTCTTAACCCTTCTCGTAAATGCACAAATATAATTAATTACCTTTATTCTGGGTTAGGATTATTAATCCAGACTTAGGCTGGGTTGGGTTAGGTTAGGATGGGTTGGGTTGGGTTGGGTTAGGTTAGATTAGATTAGGCTAGGTAAAAAAGTATCACTACGAATTAGTGAAAAACAGGTAAAAAAAATCAGTAGGAACACGTCTGGCACCGCAGTGGCTGAGAGTAACCAGGAAACGTTGACAACTATACGAGCGTCCCTCGCGAGGACACAAGCGTCCCTCGCGAGAACTCGAGTGTCCCTCGCGAGGACAAGAACTGAGGCTTGACAGTTTTCGGTCAAACAGTCGACCGTAAACTTAAGATCAGAATCCATTTTAATGGAATTAAAATCGATTATCTTCACCTTCCCTCCCTTCCTTCCTGTAGGACCCCTAGGATTTAGCGCTTCCCCGAGGATATAGCAACTGTTAGGATCAGGAAATGTCACTGCAGGTGAGTGATTGGCGGAATTTAAGCTGATGGCAGATGACTGAATAAGCTTGGAGGATTCCTTATTTATTTGTTTAAAGCAGATGATAGAAAAAGCTTAATTTCTTTCAGTCAGTGAGTTGGAAAGTCTCAGGAAGTGGATAGAAAAGTCTCTCCAGCAGTGAAAAGTCTCTCTTCAGCAGTGTAAAGTCTCTCTTCAGCAGTGTAAAGTCTCTCTTCAGCAGTGTAAAGTCTCTCTTCAGCAGTGAAAAGTCTCTCTTCAGCAGTGAAAAGTCTCTCTTCAGCAGTGTAAAGTCTCTCTTCAGCAGTGTAAAGTCTCTCTTCAGCAGTGAAAAGTCTCTCTTCAGCAGTGTAAAGTCTCTCTTCAGCAGTGTAAAGTCTCTCTTCAGCAGTGTAAAGTCTCTCTTCAGCAGTGTAAAGTCTCTCTTCAGCAGTGTAAAGTCTCTCTTCAGCAGTGTAAAGTCTCTCTTCAGCAGTGAAAAGTCTCTCTTCAGCAGTGTAAAGACTCTCTTCAGCAGTGTAAAGACTCTCTTCAGCAGTGAAAAGACTCTCTTCAGCAGTGTAAAGTCTCTCTTCAGCAGTGTAAAGTCTCTCTTCAACAGTGAAAAGACTCTCTTCAGCAGTGTAAAGTCTCTCTTCAGCAGTGTAAAGTCTCTCTTCAGCAGTGAAAAGAACAGTATTTCTTCAACAGTGAGGAGAAAATTCTCTTGGTGAGAGATGAGGTGTTTCAAGGCAGAGGTCCTCTACCAACTTAATTCTCTGTATTTATGGATTCATAATATTTGCATTGATAAGTTGCAGGTGAGACCATGCAAGACGCAACGAGTCACCTTAACACTATTAATTCTGGAGAGCAAGTCTGCCACCAGAAAATGCTTTTGTCTTCGTGAAGGTCAGAAGAATGCTTGCTGGTGGTGGTGCTGGTGGTGGTCCTGGTGGTGGTGGTGATGCTGGTGGTGGTGGTGCTAGTGGTGGTGCTGCTGGTGGTCCTGGTGGGGGTGATGCTGGTGGTGGTGGTGCTAGTGGTGCTGATGGTGGTGATGGTGCTTCTGGTGCTGGTAATGGTGGTGGTTCTGGTGGTGGTGCTGTTGGTGGTGCTGCCTGTAATGTTGGGCTGGGCGTCGATGGAAGTGAGGGTGAAAGAGAAAGAGTGAACCAGAGAGACAGAGAGAGAGACAGAGAAAGATAAAGGGAGATTAGGGGAAGGAGGATAGAGAAAAAGGAGAGAGTGAGGAAGTACGATGTGTAAAACGTGGGAGAAAGGCGTGTGGGGAGTGACAAATGTGGAAGAGGAGAGTGGAAAGTTGAAGAGGGAAGGAATGTTAAAGAAATATGAGGAGAATATAAAAAAAAATGGGGAGGAAGAAAGACGAAATGTGTGAGAGGAAGGAGAGGAAAGGAGAGGATGAACGTGAAGAAAGGGGAACAGTTTGAGGAGGAGGAGGAGGAGGAGGAAGAGGAGAAAGAAGGCTAGACATAGGAAGAGAGGGAGAAGAGATTTTCTAGGTGAATCTGAGCGAAGAAGAGTAGGTAGAAGAGATATGCATAATGGAGGAGTGAATAAGGGAGAATAGAAAGGGAGAAGGAAATGAAATAGTATTTTGTGGATAAGGGAATGAGTGTAGAAACTGGAGGTGTGGAATGAGAGGGAGAGATAAGGAGAAGAGAAGGAAGTAGGGCGGGAGAAAGAGGAAGTAAGAGAGAAGGAGAGGAGAGAGGGAAGAAGGGAGGGGCAGCAGGTAGGGCACTCTGATTGTACCTAGTTCCGCCCCGGTTACTTGATTCACACTACTTATTCGTGTAGGTGGCGATAGTGGTAGTGGTGGTGATTGTGATGGTGGTGGCGGCGGCGGCGGCGATTATGTCAAGACCAAGATTAGGTCCACCGTGATTCTTGTGTTCGTCTATAAAACCCACTCGATACGACCCACTCGATACGACCCACTCGATACGACCCACTCGATACGACCCACTCGATACGACCCACTCGATACGACCCACTCGATACGACCCACTCGATACGACCCACTCGATACGACCCACTCGATACGACCCACTCGACACGACCCACTCGACACGATCCACTCGACACGACCCACTCGACACGACCCACTCGACACGACCCACTCAACACGACTCATTCCAGATACCTACATCAATCTGACCAGGTCTACCAAGCGTATTTAGGTTAGGCTTCCAATATTGCTTAAAATTCGTGCACTGACATTCTTGCTTGGAACTCTGGTGGTAGCAGCGGGAGCACATTAATGCAGTCTGGTAATCGTCACTGAATAGCGGAAGACTATCTTGTACGGGTCCAGGAAACAAGCACTTGAAGATCAAGTCCCCAGGGTGGATGATCAAGCGCTCGAGCGTGACCTTCAGGAAGTGTTGTGTGAGGTCGTCCTTGTGGAGGGTTATGAGAGTTCAATAGGAAGCAATCTTTATATGAACATTCTTATTCTCTCTCTCTCTCTCTCTTTTACACAGGGTTTGACAAAGTTAGGTTAAGGATCCCTAGCTTTATTGACAAGCTATTTACAAATTAAGGGTTCCTAACTTTATTGACAAGAGCTCTCTCGTTTCACAGGTGGTGCCCCTGTAACCTGTGATGTGCCACTGTGGTGCAAATTTTAACAGTCTGCCCACGATTTAGGGCCTTTTCAAATTAATTATTTTATGGGAGGTTTTAATTGATGGTTATCTTATGTTGATAAGATATATATATATATATATATGTCGTGGCGAGTAGGTAAAACTTACAATTTTGGCTTAAATAGCAACGCTCTTCTTGCCGAATAAAGCAAGCGAAAATTTGTGTATGCAATAATTTCACAAAAATCATTCTGAACCTAACGAAAAAAAAACAATTTCATTATTTGTTTATTATTAAATTATTGTAAACATATCTAAAATATATTTAGTTGGATTAGGCTAAATTAAATTGCGCTTGTTATAATAAGGTTAGGTAAGTTTTCTAAGGTTCTTTCGGTACAAAATTATTATTTTTTACATTAACATAAATAAAAAAATATATATTTAAACGTATAAGAGAAAATCTTCACATTGCTCATTCTCTTCTCTTCCTTTTCACTATGTTAATCCTCTTTACTTGCACCATTATCATCATCACTATCTTTACTCTGACCATCATCGCTAGCAGAACCATCATTCTCGTGTTTTTCCCTCTTCTTTTTCTTCCTCCTCCTCTTCCTCCTCCTCCTCCTTTTCTTCGCCCAGCTTTCGAGCCGAAATCTCTTATCTGATTTTTATTTTATTTTTTTTCTTTATGTAAAACTTTGGTGTTGTGATCCACCCTTACCATGTAGAGGAGATTGTTAGAGCTGCCTGCTGGAAGCTGAGAGCTGGAGCAGGGATGGAAGCCTGGAGAAGAGGCATGGAGTGGGGAGGGATGGAAGCCTGGAGAAGAGGCATGGAGTGGGGAGGGATGGAAGCCTGGAGAAGAGGCATGGAGTGGGCAGGGATGGAAGCCTGGAGAAGAGGCATGGAGTGGGCAGGGATGGAAGCCTGGAGAAGAGGCATGGAGTGGGCAGGGATGGAAGCCTGGAGAAGAGGCATGGAGTGGGGAGGGATGGAAGCCTGGAGAAGAGGCATGGAGTGGGCAGGGATGGAAGCCTGGAGAAGAGGCATGGAGTGGGCAGGGATGGAAGCCTGGAGAAGAGGCATGGAGTGGGGAGGGATGGAAGCCTGGAGAAGAGGCATGGAGTGGGGAGGGATGGAAGCCTAGGGAAGAGGCATGGAGTGGGGAGGGATGGAAGCCTGGAGAAGACGCATGGAGTGGGAGGGATGGAAGCCTGAGAAGACGCATGGAGTGGGGAGGGATGGAAGCCTGGAGAAGAGGCATGGAGTGGGGAGGGATGGAAGCCTGGAGAAGAGGCATGGAGTGGGCAGGGATAGAAGCCTGGGGAAGAGGCATGGAGTGGGGAGGGCTGGAAGCCTGGAGAAGAGGCATGGAGTGGGGAGGGCTGGAAGCCTGGAGAAGAGGCATGGAGTGGGGAGGGATGGAAGCCTGGAGAAGACGTGGGGAGGGATGGAAGCCTGGAGAAGACGCATGGAGTGGGGAGGGATGGAAGCCTGGAGAAGAGGCATGGAGTGGGGAGGGATGGAAGCCTGGAGAAGAGGCATGGAGTGGGGAGGGATGGAAGCCTGGGGAAGAGGCATGGAGTGGGGAGGGCTGGAAGCCTGGAGAAGAGGCATGGAGTGGGAGGGCTGGAAGCCTGGAGAAGAGGCATGGAGTGGGGAGGGCTGGAAGCCTTGAGAAGAGGCATGGAGTGGGGAGGGATGGAAGCCTGGAGAAGAGGCATGGAGTGGGGAGGGATGGAAGCCTGGAGAAGAGGCATGGAGTGGGGAGGGATGGAAGCCTGGAGAAGAGGCATGGAGTGGGGAGGGATGGAAGCCTGGAGAAGAGGCATGGAGTGGGGAGGGCTGGAAGCCTGGAGAAGAGGCATGGAGTGGGGAGTGATGGAAGCCTGGAGAAGAGGCATGGAGTGGGGAGGGATGGAAGCCTGGAGAAGAGGCATGGAGTGGGGGATGGATGCCTGGAGAAGAGGCATGGAGTGGGGAGGGATGGAAGCCTGGAGAAGAGGCATGGAGTGGGGGATGGATGCCTGGAGAAGAGGCATGGAGTGGGGAGGGCTGGAAGCCTGGAGAAGAGGCATGGAGTGGGGAGGGCTGGAAGCCTGGAGAAGAGGCATGGAGTGGGGAGGGATGGAAGCCTGGAGAAGAGGCATGGAGTGGGGAGGGATGCAGGTGAGGGATGCAGTAGGGAGACCAGGGTTAGAGTAGGAATGGAAACCTAGGGACGATGGATGGAGCAAGGATGGTAGCCTGGACTGGAAGGATGGGGAAGAGATGGCAGCTCGGTGAGTGATGGACAAAGGAAGGAAACGTGGAATAGAATAACAAAAAGATACAATACCGTGACTGGAACAATACACAAATAACCCGCACATAGAGGGGAGCTTACCACGACGTTTCGGTTCAAGTCGGACCGAAACGTCGTCGTAAGCTCCTCTCTCCTATGTGATGGTTATTGTGTATTGGTAATAGAACGGGGAAGGCATCATAGGTGTATGCTGCAGTAGAGATGGGAACGTAGGTACGAGGAGGATGAAACGGTGACAGAAACATAGCTAGAAGAGGTGTGGGAAAGTGATTAGAGAAGTGATTCACACGTAGCTGTAAGAGTGATGGAGAAGGGATGGGGAACGTCGTAGGAAGAGGGAGGGAACAGAGATGGAAAGGTGGCCTCAGGTCTCAGATATTCCCTGCTTTCCGAAAGCCTGTGTATTGGATGCAGCAGCCATTAACCTCTCTACATCCCCATCTTTTCCAAGATGCGTAGATACCAGTGAAGGGCTCTTGATTCAAAGAATTACGGCTCCATTTCCCTTAACTTGGGTCAAACCGCGTTGCCTTCCATTCTCCAGACGCTGTATGAGCCCCACCGAGTCGCTGGGGCAAGAAGACTTGCTTCGTTTCCCGTATGATTGTCCACTTCGATTCTTTAAGAACCCGTGTGCGTGGTTTGCCCATGATCAGAGCGCCTCGGAGCCTAAAAGATGTAACGATGTATGAGGCTCTTGGTAGTACGTAGTCTTTTGGTAGTGCATACATGGTCTTCTGGTAATACATTTGGTAGTCTTTGGTAGTGCATATACCAAAGAAATTGGAAGGAAGGTGTTGTGGGTCCTTGACGCTTTTGGTAGTACCTGCTTCAGATTGTCGTGTCGAAGATATTGACATTAACAAAAAAAAAATATTTAAAAACTAAAAAGCATGAAAGTATCGCGAAATATATATGTTTTTCATTTCCCCTAATATGTAATTTAGAGAGAAAGCCTGGATTAAAATCATAATAATGAACAAAAAGGCACAATGCGGTGACTGGAACAGTACACAAATAACCCGTCCGACCTGGACCATAATGCCGTCAAAAGCTTCTCTCTCTTATGTCCGGGTTCGGGTTATTTGTCTTATCATAATAATTTGTATCTATGCACAATGTAACATCAGTGACTAATATAACACCACCTGGGCAACCCTTACACTTTCTGCTTACCATCTGTTCATTGTAGCATGGTAACTCCATCTGAAAGCTGGTGTCAGGTCTTGCATACTGTACACGTGTTTGCTCTGGCATAAGTCAGGGAGCCGTGTCAAGGCTTCTCGTGATTTCATAAACCTATTTGTGTCGTGCGTTCTTTGCTTTGATCTATGGCAGATGACATTATAGAGGTCAATTTTGTTTGCTAGTCCACTGCTGGCAGATAGCCAATAAGAAATGGACTGATCGACTCCAGGCTGAGGGACTGATTACCTTAAGCTCCCTCTGATCTTCACCTTTGTACTTTGTATTGGACTGATGAAGCCACTGTGTGGCGAAACGTTTCCTCAATAAAGATACCCAAGTGTTGCACATGTGTCTAATTTATCAAGCTGTTCTTCCTGAAGACACCTGGAGGCAATGTTGCAATGAAAATTAGACACGTGTGCAACATCTGGGTATCTTTATTATAGATTTCGCCATCCAGTGACTTTATAAAAAGCCACTGGATGGCGAAACGTCTATAATAAAGATACCCAGATGTTGCACATGTGTCTAATTTTCATCTTGTTGGTATTGTATACCATCCATGTACAATGTTGCAATGACCTTCTTCAGTCTGAGTGTATACCAGTGGAAGAGTTCGTAGTTTTAGAAGCTGCGTAATTGTTCAAATGAACGTGAGGTCGTAAATCTCTCTAGTCTCTCTGTGAAACACTCAGGAAGAATCTCCTTAGCAAACTACTGCTAGAAGCAACACACCAGGATTGGAATGCAGTTGATTGTGTGTTTCCCTGCGGACTCTCTCCCACAGGATGTTGTTTTGCTTGACAGGAAACACAAAAGTATCTCTTGACACGGCCCTTATTCAGCATTTTTTCTCATTAAAACCACGATATATATATATATATATATATATATATATATATATATATATATATATATATATATATATATATATTATATATATATATATATTATATATATATATATATATATATTATATATATATATATATATATATATATATATATATATATATATATATATATATATTGTGTGTTTTTAAAACATATGTTACGGCAAAACATGCTGATTTATATAATAATTTTATATCTTAATAAAAAATATAATTGAAAAAAAAATAGCTTTTCCTTGGCGTGAGTTGTGTTGGCGGCGGCGGCGGCGGCGGCGACGGCGATGGCGGCGGCGATCATAATGTAATTTTAAAAAGGGTTAATCTTGGCTTAGAGACAGAGTGACATAATTTGCTTGCAACAATTTGCCCTGAGTTTCCCCCTCTCCCACCTCGAGATTTGCAACCTTGCACTGCACACTGTTGCATTGTTCATCTTCCTTCTCTCTACGCTGTTATTTTATTCAACCTTGGTATGTACACTGTTATCGGGTTCATCTTCCTACTCTTTCCGACCATCTGCCATCCATTTCTCCGTGCATGTATCCATCTATTCGTCTCTTCTTTGTGTGTACCATCGTTTCTCTATACGTTCCTCGTCCCGTTCTTCTTCTGAGTCTCCGTCCGCCAGTCATTCAGTTTCCGGACCACAAATTAGGAATGACATTGCGCATTCTTCAGAAATTTACTCTACTGCTATCCTGGCCCCACTGCTATCCTGGCCCCCACTGCTATCCTGGCCCCACTGCTATCCTGGCCCCACTGCTATCCTGGCCCCACTGTTATCTTTTTCCCGGGAGTGCATGGACGCCGCTCACTTATACAGGTGGAGCCATACACGTACACCCCCCCCACACACACACACGCGCGCTCGTGCGAGATCGCCCATACATAAAGGTGGCACTACCACTGAGTCACACACACAGGTGGCACTACCAGTGAGTCACACACACAAGTGGCACTACCAGTGAGTCGCACACAGGTGGCACTACCAGTGAGTCACACACAGGCGGTAGACAATAACACGAATATACTACCATATGCTATTTGATATTACTACTTTCCAGATATATGTGAATGCATATATACAAAACAGCCATGGGGGGAGTTGCTATCGTATTGCAATCGGCACATCATTAGTGTGGTTGTATTGCAATCAACACATCATTAGTGTGGTTGTATTGCAATCAGCACACCATTAGTGTGGTTGTATTGCAATCAGCACACCATTAGTGTGGTTGTATTGCAATCAGCACACCATTAGTGTGGTTGTATTGCAATCAGCACATCATTAGTGTGGTATTGCAATCAGCACATCATTAGTGTGGTTGTATTGCAATCATCACATCATTAGTGTGGTTGTATTGCAATCATCACATCATTAGTGTGGTCGTATTGCAATCATCACATCATTAGTGTGGTCGTATTGCAATCATCACATCATTAGTGTGGTCGTATTGCAATCACATCATTAGTGTGGTTGTATTGCAATCAGCACATCATTAGTGTGGTTGTATTGCAGTCAGCACATCATTAGTGTGGTATTGCAGTCAGCACATCATTAGTGTGGTATTGCAATCATCACATCATTAGTGTGGTTGTATTGCAGTAAAATTTGTCTAAACATTCCAGCAGTCTGTTCAGGTCCTGAAATCCCTCACAATTTTCTACCATTTGTGTAAATATCAGGATCTTCACATTGTCTGAAGACAGCGATATTTTCCTCAATTGCCTATGGCACGTTTCTTAGGTGTATCAGGAATAGTTCTGGCCCTGGAAGTGACCCTTTTGGCACCCCTACTCGTCATTCTTATCCGTTCATTTTTCTAACCATCACTCTTGTCTTCCTTCCCTTGGGTATTCCCTGATCCATTGTAGTAACTTTTCCTACTATCCCAGCCTCTTTCTTCTACTTATGTATTAACTTCTGGCGTGAAATGCCTTCTTACAATTTAGAAAAAGGCAATCCAATTATACTTCTCTTATCTCCTGCTTTATCTCCATTATCCAGCCATCGTTCGCGATGCAAGATGTCTAGTCCCTGAATCCATGTTGGCTGTCATCTCTATATTCTATCCTCTGCAGGTGTTCTACAATCTCCTCCAGAGTATCTTTCTCAGTACCTTAAAGAGCATAGAGGTCAGGGACACCATCGTGTAGTTCAGAGCAGCCCGCCAGTTCTCCATGCTTGAAAATCATCACTGGTCTGTTTCCAATAACATTTTATGAATGCTCTCCTGCAGTACACGTCTCCCCTGCTTGCTGATAGATTGTCAGCTTCTGGATGTAGTTTAGTTCGGTCGGATTAGTGGCTTTACATTTTTCCTGGTTTTGATGATGCCAGTGTCTGTTGTCCTCTCTCGTCACTGTTTAACACAATTGCTCCTTTTTACTCAAAGATTTTTCTTCTAGATATACTAATAAGTTTCTGGCATCATACTTTGTCGATCATCGTGAATGCCGACTTCTCAAAATTATTTTCTTCCTAGTGAATGTCGGACAGTGTTTGTTTTAGTTTTGCCTTTCATGCTCCTTTGATTGTTTTCCCTTTTTTTCCATCGTTTCCTAAACATTTTCAAGAACATCATCTTAGTCTCCCTACAGTTGTGAGTAAACCACACACTTGTCTTGTTTCCCGACAAACCTTACCTAACCTGACCACACACACTCAGCGTTCGTCTGGCTGCTTGTCCTCATCTCAGGAATGACTTTGTCTTCCCGGCTCTGATACTTATCGTCTAGTTTCTTCATTTAGTTTGTCTTACCCACTGTACGTCGCTCAAGAACTCTCATCTTCACGCAGACCCCTTTCTTATGCTCTGCTTTCGTTCTGACCTTCTTTTTTGTATTCTTCACATGTTGTGGGTAAAATGGGGGAGTGTAAAGGACCGAAAAGAGACACTGTTGTGCTCTGGTTGAAGTATATTATTCTCCATGGACAAGTGGAACAGAATTCTTCCTCCGTAAGTCATGCGTGTCGTAAGAGGCGACTAATATGCCGGGAGCAAGAGGCTAGTAACCCCTTCTAATGTATATATTACTAAAGTTAAAAAGAGAAGCTTTCGGGGTTTTTTTGGGGTGCCACCCTGCTTCGGTGGGATACGGCCGGTTTGTTGAAAGAAGATATCTTCATCTGCCAGGCCGAGGTCATACTTCTACTAGGTCCAGTTTCCAACTGAACTACCCCCACTTAGAGGTGTGGGGAAATATCAGTATAAAGGGGTCACACCTTCTACGAACCGTCATACTGGTCTACCTACCTGGAGTCTACCTGAAGGGCATTCCGGGGATCGAAGTCCCCGCGGCCCGGTCTATGACTAGGCCTCCCGGTGGATCAGGGCCTGATCAACGAGGCTGTTACTGCTGGCTGCACGTAGTCCAACGTACGAACCACAGCCCGGCTGATCTGGCACTGACTTTAGATATCTGTCCAGCTCCCTCTTGAAGGCAACCAGAGGTCTACTGTTAATGCTCCTTATGGCTGGTGGGAGGCTGTTGAACAGTCTTGGGCCCCGGACACTTATTGTGTTTCTCTTAGTGTACCAGTGGCGCCACTACTTTTCACTGGGGGTATGTTGCATCGTCTGCCAAGTCTTTTGCTTTCGTATGGAGTGATTTCTGTGTGCATATTAGGAACCAGTCCCTCCAGAATCTTCCAGGTGTAGATTATGATATCTCTCTCTCGCCTGCGCTCCACTGAATATAAGTCTAGTGCTTCCAGGCGTTCCCAGTAGTTAAGGTGTTTGATGGAACTTATACGTGCAGTAAAAGTTCTCTGTACATTCTCTAGATCTGCAATTTCACCTGCCTTGAATGGGGATGTTAATGTACAGCAGTATTCCAGCCTAGAGAGAACAAGTGATTTAAAAAGGATCATCATTGGTTTGGCATCTCTTGTTTTGAATGTTCTCATTATCCATCCTTTCAGTTTCCTCGCAGATGTAATAGTGGCATTGCTGTGGTCCTTGAAGGTGAGGTCTTCGGACATTACCACACCCAGGTCCTTCACATTACTTTTCCGCTCTATTGTGTGATTGGAGTTTGTAATATACTCAGTCTTAGCTATTATTTCCTCCAGTTTTCCATAACGGAGTAGTTGGAATTTGTCTTCATTGAACATCATATTGTTCTCTGTTGCCCATTGGAAAACTTGGTTTATATCTTCTTGGAGATTTGCCGTGTCCTCAATGGATGACACTCTCATGCAGATCCTAGTATCATCTGCAAAGGATGATACAGTGCTGTGGTTTACATCTCTGTCTATTTCTGATATGAGAATGATGAACAGGATAGGGGCGAGTACTGTGCCTTGTGGGACAGAGCTCTTCACTATGGCAGCATCCGATTTAACTCTGTTTGCCACTACTCTTTGTGTTCGATTGGTTAGGAAGTTGAAGATCCATCTGCCTACTTTGCCAGTTATCCCTTTAGCACGCATTTTGTGTGCTATTACACCATGATCGCACTTGTCAAAGGCTTTTGCAAAATCTGTGTATACTACATCTGCATTCTGCTTGTTTTCCAGAGCATCTAAGACCATATCATAGTGGTCTAGCCGTTGCGAGAGGCAGGAGCGACCTGCTCTGAAACCATGTTTGTTACATTTATAATACATGACCTATAGATAATGACATTATTGACGCACGCAGTTAGAATAAACGTAATGAACTGAAGAGACAACATAGGTAGAAAGAGGCAACATGGATAATGTCAGAGGCAGCATCAACTATGACTTTGAAAGAATAGATGTGAATAGAATAGCTTTGAATAGATTAAGGTAGAGGCAAACTGTGTGAAGATAGAGGGATTATGGATGAGAATAAGCAGTAGACGGTGATAGAGGCTGCGTGAATGAAAGTAGAAGCGCAAGTGATACAGAGAAAATGATTGAGAATAAGAGGTTGCAAACACAGCAATAAAAAGAGCATGGATGAGAATGGGTGCAGCATAGAGGATGATAGATGCAGCAGGGTCAACAATTGGTGTTGCCGCAAGGATACCAGCGGCTGCCACACCTCTCTGGGCTGCTCCACAAGAAAGAGTACTAAGGTTCGACCTCCAGTGACATCGAACCAGTTTTTATCAGATTGTCGGAGAGGTGATGGTCGAGCGAGCCTGTCAGAGTGCGTCGATTTACCCGAATCGGCCCCAGTCGAGTTCTAGTCTCCACTAATCAACTCTAGATCTTACAAAATCAATCCCCCATCTAATTGCAGTCAAACCCCAGTCATTTATAATTAACTCTAAATTTGGACAATTAATTCACTCGAACAGTAGTTAACCCCTAATCACTTCCAATCAGTTCCATTAATTCCCATTCGATTCGGCTTGATATACCGCTGAACTTCCTTCTACAGTTGTTGCCCTCATTGCTAATGCCAACTCCCCAACCTATTCGGTATTGGATCGTCCTGTTTCGTGTTTTCGTCCAGTGGTGAACGATCCTCTTAAGAATCGATAATTTATTATCTATTCTCAGAAGTTTTGGAATGTGTCCCCTGTGTGTTTTTTTTTAATAAATGATACCATACATGGGGAAGTTTTTAATAAATCCCGAATAAGTTACTTTCTTTACACGATTCATAGTAAAGGTCAAGACGTCATCGCGTGATTATTAAACATACTAATTTGTTCTACTTTTCAGTTTATGTAGTTGAAGCAGGTGGAATATTAATCACATTTGCAATAAATATATATATATATATATATATATATATATATATATATATATATATATATATATATATATATATAT
The DNA here is from genome assembly GCA_009830355.1 of Cherax destructor. Taxonomy (NCBI): domain Eukaryota; kingdom Metazoa; phylum Arthropoda; class Malacostraca; order Decapoda; family Parastacidae; genus Cherax; species Cherax destructor. The sequence continues at coordinate 266,918 of WNWK01000411.1, read as the reverse complement.
ATATATTGTGTGTGTGTGTGTGAATGAGTTAGGAATATAGATTGAAAACGTTAGGTTAAGTCATATGATGACCCGCAGCTGGAGCTTTTGGTCATCTGACCGAGGCCTTACACTGGCTTACCGATCCACCCCCTTTAAAAATTATGATGACATTGACAAGGTTGCCGTCAGCACGCGCCTCGACGGGAGAGTAAACACAAACCAAGCAACAATCCATTCTATATTATAATTTAGTCAGTTCTCTCAGTGACACCAGAGATCACATGGTCATCGAAATATATATTTTCCGCACATTAGTGCTATTCAGTTTGCGTTCAGTAAGTTTCTGGTCAGTATTGCGGTTACAGAAATTTTGAAGTCTGCCTTGAAGGAGTAAATTTTTTTTTAAATATATTCGCAAAAAGAAAATCTGCATATTTCCTCACCCCCAATTAAGAGATTATTTGATCATTTTTCTAATAAATATTTTTCCATTAGCCTTTAAATATCGCTTAAATTTATCAGCTTTTTTTTTTTTTTTTTTTTTTTTTTTGCAGAATTGCCCCCCAAATCCTCACTTTTCTAGAATTTACATATTAAAAATCCAATTATAATAAATTAAGAATTATATAATATATATTTACACGTAACTGTTAGTTTAGTGCAAAAACTCTCCCATTCCCACTGTTTCAGGCCCTGAGACACGCGTCTTCAAGATCCTGATTTCCATTCAGGAATTAATTTTTAAAACGTGCCTTTAGTGATGGTGTTAATGGATTTTTGTTATCTACGACGTGAGTATCAAAACTAAAATCATGTATTTTTTTTTCCTTCAAAGCTTGTCTCTAGCAGTCATGTTAATTGCCTTTGTTATCTGGTGTTATTAACAGCTGCGATTTCATGATGACTGCCTTCGCTGTTATTACATCAGCTGTGATTTGCAGATAGCCTCGGCTGTCTCCCCTCGTTGAGAGTTGATGAGCGGAATAAGCAGGTTTATTTTTGTTTAACCTGTAAATGCTCCACCTCTTCCTCCTCCTCTTCCTCCTCTTCCTTCTCCTCCTCCTCCTCTTCCTCCTCCTCTTCCTCCTCCTCTTCCTCCTCCTCTTCCTCCTCCTCTTCCTCCTCCTCCTCTTCCTCCTCCTAATCCTCTTCCTCCTCCTAATCCTCTTCCTCATCCTCCTCCTCTTCCTCCTCTTCCTCTTCCTCCTCCTCCTCTTCCTACATTTAGCTGGTTCGTTTCTTGTGCAAATGTGGCAGCAGCTGACAAATGGTGATATCAAAAAAGGGTCTGGAAACAGAGCCTTTATTATTAGAGGTTCGTAACGTTTTGCTCATGTGCAACGAAACGTTGTGCACTCTTTTTGAGGTACGCTTTAGTTAAACCTGCTGGAGAGAAACGCTGTAGAATACCTGCACGATGGGAACAAGAGAAACACGCGCAGTGTAGTTACATCCTTCACTAATGCCTCATTGATGAAGCCACTGTGTGGGCGAAACGTTCGTGCCCCCCATCCCCCCTGCGTCGCCTCTCCATTGATCGATCATCAACATGACGAGAAACTGCTCCAGCTTCACCAAAATTAATTGGCAATTTTTTTTATATATAATTAAGCAGATTAAAATTCATTTAAGTCAAGTCGTTGCTCGACTGAGGTTGATTTAAGCGGTGTGGACGACTGAGGTTGATTTAAGCGGTGTGGACGAATGAGGTAGATTCAGAATCGGTTTAGGTAGATCGTATATCGAGTTGGGTCACAGAACCGGCCACTCACCTGAACGGTATATTAGAACTGAAGATAATCAACTGAAATGTAACAGTAATAATAATAATAATAATAATAATAATAATAATAATAATAATATGAAAAAATGTGGATAATAATATTATTATTATTATATGCATGGGGAGCGCTAAGACCGAAAGGGTCATACAGGGCTTGTTTGATTCAAGGAATGAGATGTACGATCCAGTTTCCTGGGAGAGGAAGTTGTTTTTATGTTTATATATATATTTGTCAGTTTTATTCATTGTATTTCTTCATGCATATCTATTTAGATTTTCATTTTTCCTTACTGGTTTGGGAGCGGCAGCGGGGGAAATGACCCCCCTCCCCCCCGTCATATATAATACCATATACACGTATTGTGCTGCTTTATACACTTTTAAAAATAATCGCCCAAGTATTTCTTTGATGATTGAAACTGTATTGTATCTGTGGTGGGTTACGTACCTTTTTTTACCAAATTATTTTTTGATGCCACCGCTTGTTCGTGAGGCGACGTAAGAAGTTGACGTTCCTTGTGTCAGGTGGACGCGTCTTCAGCTGACGTATTGGACTTTAGAAAGGACAGGAGGAGGGAGGGAGGGAGGACACGGAGGGAGTGAGAACTGCTCCCTCCCAAAATGGCCGCCGCATTTAAAAATCCGGATTCTAGAAAATTGAATCCACTTAGTTGTAACTGAGGATGCAAGAACGCAGGATATGAATTAAAGATGGTGTCGAGAGTAGCGCCGAGGCTCTCTTAAACTGATTGCTTTCACTTGCAGATGACTTCACTAAGTTATTATTTCCTCGTTTTTTCCACTGCGAACGTGTTTATAATACAAGTGTAATGAAAAGATTGAGGAGGCAAATACCGTTGAGGAAGAAGTGGCTTGAAGGAACGAGTGTCTCCAAGACAGGAGATTAGAGACTTCCTTCTCTTGTTTATTATTTTTAGAGATAAGAGAGTTTATGTGGGAACTTTTGAGATAATTCTTTGTTGGCACGGATTTGTTTCTGGAGTACCCAGCTGGTGGGTACTGAACATTACAGTGGGTGTTACACATTACAAGGTGTATGGATACGAAATATACAAGGTACTTTGAATGTGCAAGGAGGCGTTCTTTACACTGGTGGTGCATGAGATGGTGGTGCTGCTGCGTCAATTTTCAAACGCTGCCGCTGCCACCGCTTCTGCTGCTGCTCTTTAAAATAATACTAAAAGCATGCTTTATGTTGCTTAATTAGGTACCAAACAATCTTAATGAACCATGATTGTTGTTTTCCCGGGAGGCTGAGCGTCGTCTGGCGGGCTGGGGCACCCTAGGATGACGCCCTCTGATTGGTCTTTTTTTTTTTGAGCGTGACGCGAGCCAAGCAGCTCTTCCTCTAAATAACAGGTGCTGATTGGTTATACGTTTAAACAGGCTCGTGCTGATTGGTCCTTTTCTAACTGGCTGTACACTTATTGGTTCTTTATTATTTTGTAAGCAGACGCCTGCAAATTGGTTCTTTTCCACCGGGCTGTGCACTGATTTGTTTTTTTAACCGACGCTTGCTGATTGGTCCCTTTCCATCGGTCTGTGAACTCCTTGGGTCTTCTTTTTAAAAAACGCGTTCTGATTGGTCCCTTTCCACAAGGTTGTGCGTTCATTGGTTCTTGCAAAACTCAGTGTTCGTTGGTCTTGTTCTCTACAGAGTGCTTTGTGACAGACTCTTGTTCGATGCATAAGACTCACGCGTTGAAATATGTCGCCTGCACGACAGACTTCTTCAGTCGAGTACAGAGGTGACTGATGTACTGGAGACAGTTGAAGTGAAGATAATGAGGTGTTCAGTCCCCCATCCTTGATAGAAGTAGAGTAGGGATTGTTCACTGTGAACTAGAGAAGTGTAGATGGAGGTACATTATGCTGGACCAGGTGTGTTGATTGTGTGTTAATCCATCCTCAGTCAGCTAGATATGTGTTAACTGGTGTAGTTACACAGCTGAGTCAGCGGAATGCTCTTTTCCTTCAATCGTGTGAGTTGAGTGACCTTTTTCCCTCGTGAGTGCGGGGAAAATTGCTCCATGACAAGCGTTTTCTTAGACATTTTTCTGCCACAGTGATCGCTAATTGGTTCCTTCCTGGTTTCTCGTGCTTTGATTGGGCCTTTCTTCATAATGATGTCCGCTGGTTGTTAAATTTGTTTACAAAAGCGGGTGCTGATTGGTCGTTTCCTACCTCGGGTTGCTGTGATTGGTCCTCTCCTGGCGTGGATTGTTTTGATTGGTTCTTTCCACGCTAAATATGTGCTGATGTATTTTTTGATTTGCTAATTTGCGCTGATTGCTTGGGTACCTTGCTTGGCTTGTGCTGATTGGTCCTTTCCTGGCATGTTGTATGTTGATAGGCTCTTTACCACAGTAGATTAATACCATCTCATCTACCTTACTACCGGACGCCATTATGGGTATATACATTCTTCGGACTGTGGTGTGTATCAAGTCAGTCAACAGTTGAAAGAGGCTGACTGTTCAGTCAAAACTTCCAGGAAACTCATGAGGGATAACTAAGTCCTGTTTAAGATGCCCTACGACCGTTCATCACCTCTCATTCCTCATGACCTGAGTTAACTACGAAATTTATTCCTTCATCGTGGTTGTTATAATTACCGAGGTGCCTGTAGGGACCTCGGGGAACTTTTAGGAGAGTCTTTTGACATTAATAATTTAATGGATTTTAATTGATGCTGATTATTTCAACTTAGTATGATATTTATTTGTCTAGTGTTCATGTTCGTTGTTTTCATTGTTTTGTGAATTTGATCCTTGTTTTGTTGTAGAAACACGTAAACTGTCATGATTTTGAATCAAACTTTCTAAACTGTATTTTAATCAGGAAAAACATTGCGAAATCTAAATAGTTTATATAAAATGAAAAAAAAACTTGATCACACTCGTAATTAGAGTTCACCGGGGTTAGTCTCTGATTAGAAAACGTTCCCTGGGCAGCACTCCCTCTGGCCCCTATCCTATAACTCCACCACAGTGTTACCGATTATAATTGTGACTGTTAATAATAACATTACAGAATGTATATATATATATATATATATATATATATATATATATATATATATATATATATATATATATATATATATATATATATATATATATATATATATTCTAGCTCACCTCATGGTGAGAGAAAATTCACGACGCTCTAACCCACGGGACGCCTTGAACTTTCTCTCACCATGTGGCGGTTCGTGGTTACAATATATATATATATATATATATATATATATATATATATATATATATATATATATCTTGTGTGTGTCGTGCCGAATAGGTAAAACTGGTCAATTAGCAAGAACTCATTAAGTCCTTTCTAAAATTTTCTCTTATACGTTGAAAGATATATTTTTTTCATTTATTTTAATGTAAAAATTAATAATTTTGTACCAAAAGAACCTTAGAAAACTTACCTAACCTTATAATAACAATCGCAACTTAATTTAGCCTAATTCAACTAAATATATTTTAGATAAATTTACAATAATTTAATAAACAGACACAATGAAATATATTGTTTTCGTTAGGTTCACAATGATTTTTGCGAAATTATTGCATACGCAAATTTTCGCTTGCCTTATTCGGCAAGAAGAGCGTTGCTATTTAAGCCAAAATAGCAAGTTTTACCTATTCGGTACGTAATATTTTCTTGACAATAGGTCACAGATGGCGGACATCTGCCTGACTTGTAAATTCACTTCTTCACCGGATGTGCCCAAGGCTTGCACTTATTAGGGCATCTGTTGATTTCTTGTTTGATATACACGTTGGAGAATAATTTCCCACAGGGGCAGCCAGGCAGACAGGCAGGCAGGAGGCAGCCAGGCGGGGTAGCAGGTGGGCAGACAAGCAGACTGGTAGATGAGCAGCAAGGGAGGCTGCTATGTGACCTATGCCAATAATATTAAGTGTTACTTGTAAAATGATGATGAGGAGAGAGAGAGAGAGAGAGAGAGAGAGAGAGAGAGAGAGAGAGAGAGACCGACCGACCGACCGACTTACCTACCTCTACCACCATTCGAGGATTCTCTCTTAGACCCTCACCCCCTATCCAACATTCCCTCTACACCCCCACCACCACTCCAACATTCCCTCTACACCCCACCACCACTCCAACATTCCCTCTACACCCCCACCACCACTCCAACATTCCCTCTACACCCCCACCACCACTTTCAACATTCTACACTCTTGTTCAACATTCGGATAAGAGGAAACCATTCACATGGATTTGGGAAAACCCGTTCCCCAACGACCTTTACTCTCTCGTCATAACGAAGAACGTGAACATCCCAACAAGAACAACATCCCAACAAGAACAACATCCCAACAAGGACAGCATCCCAACAAGGACAACAGTGCCAGCACCAACAGAAAACTAAAACAGATGACATGTAGAGAGCGTATTTAGCAACACAATTTACTCATAAGTTGAGGACAGTGGAAAATATAGGAATGAAACAAAATAGAATGGTCGAGTGTGAGCAGCTCAGTGATAGCTATTTTTTTTTTTGGGGGGGGGGGTTACAACCGAATCGCCCGGGTTCGATACTGGGGCGGGCGGACACACTAAGCGTGTTTGCTTTCACCTGCTGCTCCGCTTGTACCTATTTAAGTTTTAAATAGGTATAAATGTAACCTAACCTACCCTAGTTGATCTAATCTAACCTAGCTTTCTTGACTTAACCTAATCTAACTTAACCTAACCCAGTTGACCTAGTCTAACCTAACCTAACTTAACCTAGCCTAACCTAACCTGAACTAACTTTACCTAACCTAACTAAGCGGTAAACATCACCTGCGTTGTAGGCAACTGTTCTGGGTGGCATCCCATTGGTATACCTTAGAATACCTTAGTATACTTTAGTATACCATAGTATACTTTAGTATTCCATAGTATACTTTTAATATACCTTATTATACTTTAGTATACTGAAGTATACCTTAATATACTTAAGTATATCTTAATATATATTAAGATATACTTATCTTAATATATATTAAGATATACTTTAGTATACTAAGGTATACTTTATACTAAAGTATACCTTAGTATACTAAAGTATTCCTTAGTATACTTCAATATACCTTAGTATACTTTAATATATCTTAGTCAAAAATTAGTATACCTTGTATAGTATGCCTCAGCATACCTCAGAATGGACTAAGGTGGAATAACAGTTCTTAGCTTGTACATTCGTAGGTAAGAAGGAGGGAGATGAGGGAATGGGAGGAAGAAAACAAAAGAATGTTGAAGATGAGGATGGAGGAGGTGAGGAGGAGGAGGTGAGCAGTATGAGATGAGAATAAAATGAGGAGGAGGAGGAGGAGGAGGAGAAGATGAGGAGGAGGAGGAGAAGATGAGGAGGAGGAGGGTAGGAGCATCTCAAGGTCAGGTGGGTGCTGGCTGTTGACCCTGCCAGCCAACCTGGGCAGGGAGCCACGACTGCCCCCCACCACCCTCAACCCCACCTTGTCTCCTCCCACCCACTTTCCTCTCCCTTCCCCCACCCCTGTCATCTCCCCCCACCCCTTTACCATCTCCCTTTCCCCACCCCTTTACCATCTCCCTTCCTCCCTCTTTCTCTGTTCCATTCTCCCTTCCCCAACAGTAGCCTCGGGGAGGCGCACGCATGCACACAGTCGCAAACCCATACCTTACCCCTCGTGCTAGAATCTCAGTCTCTCTCTCTATCTCTATATCTCTCTCTCTCTCTCTCTCTCTCTCTCTCTCTCTCTCTCTCTCTCTCTCTCTCTCTCTCTCTCTCTTTGTTCAAATTAACATATTTATCTAAATTTGCTCATGGAAATTTTATATACCTAGAGTGAGGTTGAACTAATGTAGGGTTTATTTAGGGTTAGAACTAGCAAAGATAGGGTTTAGTTAGGGTAAGCTTTATAAGATTTAGCGAGGGTAGGGTTTTGCAGGCCAGGGTTCAGATACTTTCCTTCTAGATAGATTCCCTCTAGGAAGTTTTAACCTTTGCTTGTAGTCTACCTGGATAGTGTTCCGGGAGTCAACGACCCCGCGGGCGGTCCCAGGCCAGGCCTGATACACCAGGCTGTTACTGCTGGCCGCTCGATGTCCAATGTACGAATCACAGCCCGGCAGATCATGAATCGACTTTAGGGACGTATCTAATTCTCTCTTGAATACAGTAGGGGATCCGCCGGTGATCCCCCTTTGTGGTGGGAGGCTGTTGAGTAGTCTTGGGACTTACCCTTATTGTATTGTTTCTCAGTGTACCAACCTTGCTTTTCATTGGGGGCATTTGGCACTGTCTGCCGAGCCTCTTGTTTTCGTAGGGAGTGATTTCTGTGAGCTGATTTGGGACCAATCCCCTTTAGGTTTTCCAGATGTAAATTATGATGTATTTTTCTTATCTTCGTTCCGAGGAGTAAATACCAAGGGACTTGGAAAATTCCCAGTAATTAAGGTAATTGACTGAACTAATGCTTGCAGTGAAGGTTCGCTGTACATTATCTAGATTTGCACTTTCACCTGCCTTGAAAGGGTCAGTACAGCAGTACTTCAGCCTAGATAGAATTGACTTTAAGAGGACCGTCATTCCCTTATTTTGAAGGTCTTTCACTTATCATCCCATCATTTTCTTCGCCGTTATGATGATGGCACTGTTGTGATCCTTGAAAGTAAGATCTTCTGCCATTATCACATCCAGGTTCTTCGTATTTGTTTTTCGCTCTATTAAATAACTAGTATTTCTTCAAATTTTCCATAACGAAGCAATTGAAACTTGTCCTCAGTGAACACTATATGGTTTTCGGCAGCCCACTGGAAGACTTTGTTTACATCAGCTTGGAGATTTACTGTGTCGTCAGCTAAGTATGATACGGTACTGTGATTTATGCCCACACAAACGCACGCACTGTAAGTATGGCCACCTCACCAAAAAATACATAGTTTTCTTGAAGGTCACGCTGGTGAGAGGTCGTTCACGCTGGAGGTCAGACGTCACGCTGGTGAGAGGTCAAGGTCAAATTGGTGAGAGGTCAAAGGTCACGCTGTTGAGAGGTCAGAGGTCGCTTAGACACAAATGACCAAGAAAAAGACTAGTTGTCCTCTTGGCCAGCCCACCTTCTCACGTGTCCATCCAACCCTCTCATGTGTCCATCCAACCCTCTCACGTGTCCATCCAACCCTCTCATGTGTCCAGCCCACCCACTCATGTGTGTGTGTGCAGCCCACCCACTCGTGTGTGTGCAGCCCACCCACTCGTGTGTGTGCAGCCCACCCACTCATGTGTGTGTGCAGCTCACCCACTCATGTGTGTGTGTGCAGCCCACCCACTCGTGTGTGTGCAGCCCACCCACTCATGTGTGTGTGCAGCCCACCCACTCATGTGTGTGCAGCCCACCCACTCGTGTGTGTGTGCAGCCCACCCACTCATGTGTGTGTGCAGCCCACCCACTCATGTATCTATCCATCCCACTCACCATGAATATTAACAGAAATTAGAAACTCGAGTATAAAAAAAAATCTGTCCATTCTGACCTCAGAGAGCCCCTCTTCAGTAGATCAGATTAAGTGTCAGATATGCACACCTCTGTTTTCCCCTGGCCACGAGTTTTCTCAGTGAGTATTGATCAC